>VZTT01007996.1:0-21141 GCA_013400855.1 Buphagus erythrorhynchus | reverse complement strand
TGTCTTTTATAGTTATCTATGTAGCCTGATAATTGTCTCAAAGTGTGCAAGGAGGATGAGAGTTTCAGTGACTTTGTGGTTCCTGAAATACTGCAGCAGATCCACTAGCTGAAAAGCCATCACTGATCCTAAATTAACTTCCCTGTTCATTTTGTTGTTGACATTTGCAGTTCTGCTGTGTCTTCCTGGCAGCTCTTGTCTTCCCCCTGTCTTTTTTTTTGCAGGGGTGTAAAGCTCTTCCTTTTCTTTGAGGAAAGGCACTTTCCAGTGTGTGTAGTGCTATTCTGCAGTTTACTCACCTGGTAATCCATTTCTTACATTTCTGAAGGCTCTTCAAAGGAAAATGCAGAACTTCCACATTGTCTGAGTTGTAAAGTGGATGTTTTTCTTGAGGTCATGAATCCCATGCATTCCATATTGTTCATACAAACACACACAATGTCACCTTCAGATCTCCTTCCAGGACTTGGTTTATCCTTGGTCTCTAAGGCATGGTAGAATTAAGTTCTGTGGAATATACCTTCAGCACAAAAGTAGAGATCTGGGCCCTTATCTACTTGGCAATATGGAAAATGAGTGAGATGATAAGCAGCATACCTGGTAAATTATTTGTAGATGTTTTTAGCAATACTGGCTCTGTAGGTAGGTAGGAACTGTGTTTTTCTTCATACACGCTAGTAGTGGATACTGATGGTTCAGCAGAGGACTGATTTGAGTGTGTGAAACCAAATTTTCATTACTGTCACCCACATTTAAAAGGATGTGGGAACTCCCAAGACCAGAAGTCTGCTCCATTCAGCCACTACCTTCCATATTGGTTCATCAGTGTGGTTCTAGTGGCTCCTGCCTTACTGGTAGAATATTGTGTTGGAGGAATGGTTGGGACAGTACCATGGATAATCTACCTTTGTTCCTTCTGATGACTTTCAAAGACAAAACCACTTTAAAACTGTATATTTGTACTGTATTATTGAACGTATTCAACCTTATAAACAGATAGTAAGATGCTTAAGGATTTTTTTTGCTTACATTTTTGTTTTCCTCCTACATTCCTGAGCAGGCAAAGTTTTAATTCTGTTTTTGAAAAACAGTGTAAGACAGCCCTAGAAACAGGTAAGATAGGTAGGCATGAGGCAGCTTGCAAGTGATACTCAAACTGAAACAAGTTGTAATGGTCCATGGCTGAAGGAGGTAAATGGTACCACATCCTATAGCTTTGGTGATTTTATGTCTTGGTTTCTGCAAGAGTGGATTTGGGAATGCTGTAGCTTCTCCTGTCTTTTAACTTAAAGAACCTGCATTCAGAAGCTTTGTAAGGGAAAGGAGCCCATTAATAGGACTTGATAAAACAGTGAAGCTAATGGACTCGTGTGTTAATGGACTCATGCTCTGTGTTTTGTTGGCTGACAAAAACACTGGTCTGTGGTCCATTTCCAGCAGTGATGGATAATGTGGGATGAGCAGCTCCAGTTTGCTTTCAGAAAGTTAGAGAGAAGTCCTGACTAGCTTGGTGGTGGTTTGCTCCTAGAACTGAGGAGGTGGAGTGCAGTTCTTTGTGTTCAGTGGGAGGCTGCTGAAGGCAGAGCTTTTCACAGGCAGATGCTGATGTGCTTCAATGCTGAATGCTTGGCCTGCAGATGACAGAAATTTCCTCTTGAAGGATTGTTGCAAAGCTGTTGTACTTCAGGTACTGTTATGCTTAAAAACACTTGCACAGCCAAGTTCATGAAGCAGAAGTTGAAGGAGGGGTTTTAGGGAGAGCTGAGTAAAGATGAAGTATATTTCTAAATGCTTCTGCCTTGCCTAAGATCTTTTCTTAGCTCCTTTTAGCTGCATGGGTGGGAGAGCAAGCACTACTGGGCAGTAGGAGTGACTGTTCATTGGGAGTGTCAGCAGAAGCAGCAGTGAAAACAGCCATGCAGGAAATGCCTTGAGAAGGTGGTTAAATACCCTTTTTCTCTGGGTCTAAATATGCAACAGGATGAGCATTTAGAAAACGTCTGCCTGTGAAGGACTGCAACATGGACAGTTTCCTTTGATGCTTTTACAGGCTCTGTGAGAACCTGCAAGTGATGATTTTATGTTTTGGAAACGAAGGGCTATGTTCTCATGAGTGTGAGCACAGCATGCTGTGGCTCTGGGAGGGACAGCCAAATACATTTTGATACCTTTTGTATCAATGTGGAAACAGTAACACAATGCCTTTCTTAGGTAATTATGGATCCTGTTTTCTATTGCAGTTCCTTATTTTTGGCTAGATGGTCTCTTTGCAGGGAAGGTTACTGTTTTCTGTCAATGTAAAATCGTGAGTCTACTACCTAGGATAGAGGAGTGTCTCTATTACAGCATAATTAGGAGAATTACAGGAGTCAACAGGGAATGATGGTGTACTTGCTCAGGTGGAATTTAATGTGAGTGGTGATTTTAAAAAAAAGTTTTTAAATTTTACTTTAGGTTACATGGTGCATGAACTGTTGTAATTTAGGCTCCAGCTGAACTACTTAAATTACCCTGATGACTCTTCTCTCTCTCATGCTCTTTTTTTAACCATTCACTGATCTTAAAAGGTGCATCCAGCCCCTTTCTATAGTACTGAGTGGTAAAAGTATGTATTGTCCTGTTTGTCACAATTTGGTTGTTTTATACATTAATCTGAAGTGGAAAAGACTTTGCAATATAGTTTTCTGTTAACTGGTCTGTGTGGTTTTACCTGATCTCTTGAGTTGTTGCAGCTTGCAGCCTGTTCCTGATGGTTTTTAATACCATGTTCCCAGCTATACAGTGCTTTTAACTCCCTTGGAGTTCAGAAGTAAAAAGAATTCTGCATTGAGTGGACTATACAGAAATTAGTATGTGCAAATAATTAGGTAGAAGTAAAACTAAATTATGTAAGGATTTTTTTCAGTTCTTGATTTTTATCGGCAAAGGTTTGGGGTTTAATCTGTGAAAGACATAGTTAACTGGATTATTGTTAGTTTGCTTATTTGTATAAATCATCATATGCAGCCCAGGGCACAGGGGAAAAAGTGCCTTTCAAGTGCCTGTGTTGCAATCTTCTGACAGTGTGTGTCTCAAACTCTGGAGGTAGAGGCAGGTAAGATGTTGATGGTGAATTTCTCTTTGAAACTTGTGGCTGTGTTTACCACCCTTTTGAGAGGGTGGCAGTTCCTGCAGTGAATTTGTGCTGTGGGGAGACTCTGATTTTAAAAAGCTGAAGCTCTGCATAGGTTTGTGAATTTTTTCCTAGAATAGCAGAGATCAGGGAGGTGCTTTTTCATTTGATGTCTGGGAGTGGAACTGTGCTGTGGATTGGGACCCCAGCTGGATGAGCTGAGAGTGGCTGTGCCATGTCACAGTGCCTGTGTGCTCTTTCTGGTACAGCCTCACAGTGCAGCAAGTGAGACTCTGATCAAGTGCTGATAAGGGGTTTAAGGGGTAAGATGTACTCAACCAACTCTTAGACTGTAAAATATTAGGACATACTATAATACTGAACATCTTGCTTTTTAAGTTGTGGAGGTTTTTTTTATGTTGAATTTTGAGAGGGGTGTAGTTTAACTTGCATTTTGCTGCAAAAAGGTAATAGGTCTATGAGATAAGAATGGATGTTATTTTATATTTGCCATATGTCATGATATCATCCCAGGTTTTTCTGGATAAAAATGCTAAGCTTGAAGTATATTGAGATTTCAAATGGAATTTTAATTTGTCCTCTCCAACTCTAGCCCACTTTCTTCAGGCCAGGGAAGAGAAGAAGTAGCATCTGTAGTATGGTTTTTATATGTAATCCAGAATTCATTTAGATTGGAAAATACCTGTAATTGAGTGTGGTTTGTCTATGAGAACTTGGGAAGTAGTATCATAACATCTGTTCAATTTGTGCAGAGTACTATGCAAGTCAAATTTTCTTCTCCAAATATGTCTTCCTGAAAACTCAGTGTGGAGAAAACAATTTCCTTGCTGCATCTGTCTTTTGCACACCCTCTTCTGTGCATCTGTTTCCTGCAGCTCTCCCCAGTTAATTTTTGGACATCCCTTTCTCCAGACCTGCATATCCTTCCATTAGCCTCACTTTGCCAGCATGCCACTATCCTACTAAGAAGAACCTTTATTTCAGTGGATAATTCATAATTGCAGATGGTAAATTGCAGGATGCTGTGTTGGGTGTAGAGATCACAGTCACAGTTCACAGTGTGCACAGCAAACAGGCCCATGCTCCACCTCAGCCATTCCTAAACAGCCAGGGGCACACCTGGAATGAGCAAAGTGCTTCTAAAACAGTACCTAAAGGAAAGAAATGTCTGGTTGCCCCTCTCTTAAAGGACAGCAGGTTTTGTAGCTGATTTCTGTCTCTTGTCTATACCTATGGGAGACTTTGCTGCCCTGGCATGAGGCAGGTGTTGTGGCTGGAGGTAACCCTTTGTTTGCCAGGTGCAGCTGCTGCTGATGGCAGCAAGTCCAGCAAAGCTGGCCAGAACAATCCCCTGATTGGACTTTTTTTATTCTTTCCCTTTAATGCTAAAGAATATTTTTGCTGGAGACCAGAATTCTTCATACAGGTTGAACAGAAGAAAGCTGGTTTGAAAATGGAAATTGAAACAAATTAATATTGTTTGATTCAATCAGATACAGGGACTCCCTGATGTGCAAGAGAGAGGCAAGGGAGGTGAAATTCTTTAACAGGTGGATCTGTTGTACCTTCCATGCTGCTGGTAGTTGCGTGCAGTGTTTAAGTCTGGTGTACCTTGTAAGTTTGCTTGTAATGGGGACTTGCTCTGAATTGCCTACTGCAGCTAGGACTGGGGATTCCCAATCCTTCAAACCTCAGGTTAAGAGCAGTTTTTGGGGGGAAGCCCCACTGGGAGATGGGTGGGGGGAGAAAACGGGGGGAAACCTGCCACATACAATTTTGGACAAAGCTAAAGGTCTGTGACTGTATAAATGACACCTTCTTTTGTTGTTTTCCTTGTTGCAGATGACTTGTTTAAGGTTCACAAACTTAAGCCAAATCTGAAGTGGCGACAGGCTTTTGACAACTACTTAAAAACAATGCCTCCTTACTACTTACTGGTATGTTCCTCTTCTCATCTCATCCCCCGGGGTATAATGGCTGGTGTGACCAGAGTCCTTTGCATCATACCTCTTCCTAGTAAATTTTTTTTACATAATTATGATGGCATTTTAGGTAGTTAACATTCTGCCTTTCAGAGGTATGTAGATTAGAGCAAACATTTTTAAGAACTAAAAAAAAATTGGTAGAAATACTGAGGAGTAGTAGTAGTAGCTATGTTAAGATATTAAGTGTTTAACAAATATGTTTTCTGATCATTAAATATTAAATTAATTTTGATCAAAAGTACTTGAGAACATTCAGAGAAGCCAAATTTGGCATTATTTTTGTAACTGGATAAGGAAAATGCAGATTAGGTTTTTTGTTAATGTGGGTGAAGTGCTAGAACTTGGGAAGCTGATACTGACTGGGCCAAATAAAGGGTGGAGGGAGGCACTGTGTCACCTTTTACGTGTAGCTTGGACAATGCACCTCAATATGGACTTGCATCATCCCGGCTATTCTGGACGTGAGCCTTTGAGTGGAAATTGCCAGTGGCACCACGCTGTGTGGTGTCTTGGTGATGTGGCATAATGTCCATTGTGAGCTAGTTAGACACCAAACTCATGTCACATGTTATCTGAATAGACTTGAATTTTAGTGGCCAAAAGTGGAAAAGCTAGAGCACTAATCTATGTGCCTTAGCTTCCTATAATTGAGCTTATAAATTTCTTTTTTAAATACTTATTCTCTTACTATTGTGTATTTTGTTTTCCTTATAGCCATTAAAGAAAGCCCTAAGGATGATGGGAGCTCCAAATCTGATATCAGATAATTTAGATTGTGGACTTAGTTACAGTGTTATCTCTTACCTTAAAAAACTCAGCCAACAGGTAGTATTGATGAAACCTTTGCAATTAGAAGTGCGTTGATTATTTAGTTTGTGGTAATCTCATTTTAAAGCAGTTAATCCCTGTGGGAGTTCATATGGGTGTGCAGCATATATTGTAATTGAAGATTGGTGAGCATTTGCACTGCAAATATGGATGAATCCAGTATGGTTCTGTAGCCAGTGATTGTGCCTTCTGTAAGTGGTGGAGAGGAATGCAAATGAAACGTCTTCAGCTGTACTTTAAATATCTGCTAGACTTTAAACTCCAAAGATAATCATTAATTGGTTTTATGGCTGCTCTTGCCACTGTTATTCACAGCTGAAGTCAGAGGCTTGCTTTCAGTCTCATGTTTATTTCCATGTATCCTTTGGCAATGTGTATTTAAAAAAAAAAGAAAAAAGTGTTCTTGTACTTGGGGAGTAAAATCACAGCTCAAGCTTTATATCTGAGCTTCCTGTTCCCTTCAGGTCAAAGTCTTTCTGTGTGTTAAGTGTGACCTGGTGGGAAATAGTCGTACATATCTTTTTGCTAAGACTGCCATTCCAGGTGTAAGGGCCTGGAAGTTCTTTCTCTTTAGCATGAGGGGCTCTTAAAACAGCAGTTCAATATCTAGAAGGCAGTGGGGAAGCAGTGCAACCTTTTAAAATTACAAACAAAAAATCCTCCGCCTTAAAGAATGCACAAAATACATCCCAGAGCCTCTGAATGACTGAGAATCTAGTAGACATAAAACTTCCTGGGGTATTTTGGTAATCTAATGATATGCAAATTCATATGATTTATCTGCACTGTGGAGTTGGACTGACTCGAGATGGCTGCTGTGGCTCTCAGACGTTCTCAGCACATGGAACAGTTTGAATGTGTGGAATGTGTTATAAACTCCTGTATAGGCACAGGCAATTCCAGAATTCTGCTGTGCTCCTGCTGTCCTTAAATTCAGTTTCCCACAGATAATGAAGCAAACTCTGCAGAGGAGATCTGGGGGAAGTGGCTTGCAATCACAGTGGGTTTTGGGGTTTTGGTTGGTTGGGTGTTTGTTTTTTTCCTTTGGAAGTATTGCTAGTGGGTAAAAAAAACCTTAACTCTGAATACAGTTAGAGCTTAATACAGTAAAATTCTCTGTAGCTGTAATAAGAAATCTGTTCTAATTGGAGAAGTGACACGTTTTTAGAAATGTACTCATAAAACAGATTTCTTTTGCAACTTTTCTCTCTTATGTTGATACAAACGTACAGGGCAAACCTTAGTTCATAGGTTGCTTCAAAAATAAACTGAAATTACATTACTATATCTGAATAATACTATTGTTTTAGATGCAACTTTATTGTAACCTAAGGCATCCTACCTTCCATTTTGTTTTTTCTTTCCCTTTAAAATGGTTCTTCAGGGACACAAGAGAGTCAGAGTTGCAGCAAAATGAGGGATATTCACAGACCTCCTACTGGCATATAAATTTAGATACACTAGCTAAATATTTTTTCATATGCTAGCACATTAGGATTTCTTTATGCTTGAGATTTAACCTATGTAATCCAACATATCCCTGGGTAGGTAGTAGGGAACTAAATTTGTAATTTCATTCTGCTAATGTACTGTGTGTTTTATACTGGAAATGTGCAATGCCTGCTGATTCTTTAACTCACGGTATGATTCCATTTTAGACAAAAATAGAATCGGAACGGATAATAGGTTCAGTGGGTAAGAAAGTTCCACAAGAAATTGGAATAAAAGTGAAAAATCACTCCAGTGGCCTCTCCTTGGTACACAGTAGGGATTTTAAACAACTGCTGCAAGGGATCACTGGGGAATCTCCTCTGAGACTGTCGGAAATGAATGTTAAAGAATTTGCTGGATTCCACATAGGACTTTTAAACAAGGTAAACAGCACTGTGATCTTGCATGACTAAGCAGTTAATCTCATCTGTTTTAAATGGGTAACTTTTATGGACTTAGTGTAGAAGGAAGTATCTTTGCTGAACTGGGATGCGTACAGCATAGACATAGAGGGAGGAGAGCAAATTCAATTTTTTTTTACTTGATTTTGGGACACTGAAAACCCCATGGTAGCAAATGAAAATTACTGTATTTTAAGTGCCAATCTCTGCAAAAGACAGCTATTGTTGTTCATCCATGAATTAATGTGCTTACTGTTAATGGAGCTGAAAGCACTAATGCTGAATAAGGTCATGTTGGAAAGAGCCACTGAGCTGCTTGTAGCCAGTTATGAAACTCTAAAGTCACTTAAAAGTATTTTTAAAAAGTTAATGTTATTACAGTTCATAGTGGGATTTCTCCATGCATGAGAACTGATGAATTAACTGAAAGTTACTTATTTTGTTACAAAACTAGGATTTGAAGCCACAGGCATTCAGAAATGCATATGATATTCCTCGTCGCAGTCTTCTAGACCAGCTAACTAGAATGAGAACCAACCTTCTGAAAACACACAGGCTTATCTTGGGGCAGGATGAAGGTAAGGAATCACAGTTCTTCATTCATAGTTTGAAGAGAATACAGCTATTTTTGTTGTTTCCTTAAGGTAGTGGTTTTTGTCTCTGGTGTGGGAGCAGAAGTGACCATTGCATCTCTTGCTGAGTCAGACAATGTCCTTTTCTTGACTCTGAAGGGGAAGGAAGGAAATCTTTGCCTTCTGTCATGCAAGATGTCATGCATGCTTTGAAATTTAAAAATAAGTTTCATGGGAGAGCTTTCACATTCGCCAGGGTTCAGTAGACGTATGTTATAAAGTGGTGAGGGTTTAAGGCAGAGAGCAGCTCTTTGTTTTTTGTAAGGTGCTGGTGGTCTAAAGATGCCGTTGTCAGCATAGAAATTAAACACGCTTATTTTTTATTATTCTTCCAATTAAGCTCAGCTCTTGCCAGACTTATTTCACACAATTGTAGTCTTCAGCTCATCCTCTGTAGTCAAAAGAAATAATCAGTTCTAGTTCTTAAATGCTAACACTTGAAATTGAGATGTGAAGATTGTATTGCCTTAATTTTAAGACTAAATTAAGATCTCTTTTCTGTTGCAGACTGCCTTCATAGTGTTCCTGTTGCTCAGATGGGAAATTACCAGGAATACCTGAAAATGATGCCTTCACCTCTTCGGGAAATTGACCCAGATCAACCAAAAAGACTCCATACATTTGGCAATCCATTTAAACAGGACAAGAAGGTAGGAGGGGCCTTGCTGCCTTCTGTGCCTTTATATTTAACGTGACTTGAAATAATTTATGAGTAGAATTTCTTCCCCACAACTACAATATATTGCTAGCCTGTGCAGCATGTGAAAAGGAGGGATGTTTCCCATGTGGTCCAAGAGGAATGTGTATGGAATTATGCACATTCACAGAGTGGCACTGGTTACACTGGGTGTGTCTGTTCTGAGGGCCGTCAAGTGTTTGAAAGCCACTTGAGTCTGAGCACAGAGGCACTCAACTCATCAGTGGATTGGTGAAACAGTTGCTATTTTGTACTTCTACTTAAGTTATTATTTTTTTTTTCAGGGTATGATGATAGATGAAGCCGACGAGTTTGTGGCTGGGCCCCAGAACAAGATCAAGCGTCCCGGGGAGCCCAACACGCCGGCGTCGCTGAAGCGGCGGCGCAGCATGTCCCCCCTGCTGCGGCGCCCGCAGTCACCGCCCGTCGTCACCAACCACGTGGGTGGCAAGGGGCCACCTGCTGCTCCTGGCTCCCCCTCCTCCCCGAGCCTCAAGGGTGTCCCAGCAAATAAAGGTAGGCTGAGCTGTGGTACAGCACCTCGGGTGGTGGAGGGATCTGGGGAGGAAGGGAAAAGGTTCTGCCAGCGTAGCGTCTGTGCTTCACTGTTATGTAGGAGTGGGTTTCTTCTGTTGGCCTAGATAAACAGGCTGATGCTATAGCTAATGAAATCTGAAATAAAAAAAAAACCTGTTTGGAGATACTTTCTGTCTCAGATCAGGTTTAGAAAGTATCTCAGATCAGCTTTTAGTTTTTCTTTGTGTATTCTGTGGTGAAGAAGGAAGGTTAAGATACGGTTGTTTTGTTTCCCACAAATAGGAATTTTCATACCCACCTATTGCAGCAAGTGGAGTCAGAAGAAAACTCCATTAGCTGGGTTTGGGGAAGAGAAGGAAGACATGAGTTTACTTAGGAGTCATGACATTGCACAAGGAATACAGAACATGGTGACTTCACAATAGTGATAGGAGATTTAGCCCTCTGAAGGGGAAGTATTCCCGTGGTCACATCCACAGTTGAATAAAAGTATTGGAGCGCTGTCAGATTGCTACACTGATGCAGAACTACTTCTGTTTGGTTCTTTTGATGCTGCACTTATGCACCAGTAAGATACGTATTTTTTCACTTGTAGATACCAGTAACAGTGTTGTCCAAGATGCCAATGGAGAGAAGAAAGCAGAAAATTGTCAGTCAGTGGAGAAGCAAATTGATGGCTTACCTGTGCAAATGGCTCCTGTGGTTCCAGCTGCTGTGGGAGAGGATGAGATGCTACCCAACGACTTAGACTCCTTACCTGTTGAATTCAATTGTTTAAGTGAAGATGGGCTGGATCATAAACCTGGTACCAACACACTTGTTCGAGGGCCTCTGAATTACAGTGTGAGTGGAGATGACCAAAAGCGGGCCATGGAGTCTACTTCTGAATCTGTGCCAAATTCCTTTAAAATAACACCTACCATGTTGGAGGGAAGCAATGCTGACATCAAAATTAAAGTGATGAAAGAGGTTCGCAAACCTGGAAGAAGTAAGTTATTTGGGTTTCTTTGTTTTAGTAGTATATATTATATGTTGTGTGAGAGAGAAGACTTTTCTTAGAAGGAAGGAGCTATTTTCAATATAAACACAACTTCAGATTCTGAGTAATTTCTGGTTGTTCATAAATGAGCAATGGAGGGGAAAAAAAAGGAGGAAATGCTGGGCAGGTGAGTTGAAGTTTAGACTTGTGCTTGGGAGGTTGAGTGCCAAGTCAACCTCTTTGCCCTCAAAGACAAGTTAACTGGTGTAAGAGGTGCCCTGTGAAAACAGCACCTTTCAGAAGTTTTGGTTTTGTTACCAGTGATCCAATGAGACTGAATACTCTGCCTTAGGCTGCACTGCTCCTGTGTACACAAAGTGTACTTGTTGCTCTGTGTCCATCAAAACTCCCTTTTCGGGGCAAAGGCACATCTCTGGAAGGGTGCATCTTGGAATATGTTTGAAAGGGAATAGTAACAGTTTATAGCAGAGTGATTTTTTTTTTTTCTTTTTTTTTTAATTTTGTGTGAGTAATTAGTGATGAAACACTAAGAGTTGCAAGCTCTTAAGAACTGAAGGCTAAAAGCAACATCCTGCAAAGTGGGCTCATCCAATTTTATACCAAATTCATGCCTATTAAATGGTGATGTAGAGTAAAACTGTGTTCAGTGTGAGTCACCTGTCTTGCTGCAGAATTCAAGCAGTCATCAAAGAAAGAAGCTAAATTGTAGTGGCTTGAATATGTACATCTGTTCAGAGGTCTGACCATTTATGCTCCTTCTGCCTATTGCATCATTCTGAGCAGACTCTTGGTCACAGCACCATAAATGTATTCATACTGGGATCAGGTATGGGAAATAGTGAAACAATGCTGGTTTTAAATCTGTTTTCCAATTTAATATGTCCAGTTTATTCTTTTGCAGTGGACATATTTACCTTGTACCAATGGGACAGTGATGTTGTGCTCACACTAAGGATTGATAATTTGTCTTTCTTAAAATCTAATGGCAACCTCTGCTTTCAGAAACAATGGCTCCAGGCCAGATCAGGGTTTGGTGGCCCTGTGCATGTTAACTGTGATCATGGAAATGGGAGGCTTCTCTCTACCCAGCCTGCATTTTCTGAGGATAAATGTTCCTAGCTGCTGCTCTTTAAAGAGAACCTTAATCTTTGGTGCCACATTTGAATTCTCAGATCATCAGTATTACTTTAAATTATTCTATCACCTGTGTTCTGCTCTTAAAGTTAATGCAGGTGTTTTCCTTGCCTTATGTGTTTTATCATACAGAGATACATTAAGCTGGGCTTTGTTTTTCCTTTTTGGCTCTTGAGCTTTTCTGAAATTGCATCTGCAACGTTCATTTTTAATACATGGTTGAATTTTTATCTCTTTTTTAGATTATGAAAAAATATTTTCTCTTCTTGAGGAGATTCAAGGACCCATGGAAATTCAGAAGTATTTCATTGAATTTGCTATCAAGGAAGCAGCAAGGTTTGTATAGATAGAAATTACTCGGAGTCATAAATTAAATATTAATTTAGATCATGGTAATACATAATAAACTTTATCAGTGCTAGTATTTTGATTTTCTAGTTTGACATATTTAAATTATAATTGTTTTAGTGGTCAAACTACCGTTATATTTTTATGTCGAAATGGTCTTTATATAAAGTTTAAATATGAATTAGAGAGATAACAGGTTGTTATTGAAGACCAACTCAAAATATGAGGGGGTTGGGGAGGGGCTGATGTATTAAATTAAATTTTCTAGCCATTCTAATGACAGAAACAAAGAAAGCTCTTCCCTACTGGAAACAGAGAGCTTCTGGTAATACGATTTATCATGGCTGAAAATTCTTGAGTTGTTCAACTGTATTTTTGGAAGAAGAAATTTATATTGCTCTCCCTCTCTTCTGTAGGTTTAAAAAACGAGTCTTAATACAACACTTAGAGAGAATACTAGAGGAACTAGATTTCACCAGCCCACCCAACAGAGTTAATCATGTCAACAGTAGATAATAATGTACCGGCCAGACGAATGCGGACCAGGAGCGAGTTTGCTGTGCCACAGAAGAGTGGAAGAGGACGTAGCTGCTGCCCTCACCATCTTGGCAGTCAAGTGATTTTACTGTCACAGTCTGAGAAGAAGCAGTGGAGCTTTAACTTTAAGAGCCTGATTCAGCAGAAGCTGGGCTATAACCTTAAGGATTTGCTATGAAAGGTGTGGCTTTTTCCTGTGGAGGGTGCTCTTTGCTCAACAGGCGGAAGAAAATAACCATTGCTGCCCCTCCTGCAGGTGATGAGAATTTACTCATTTGAACGCTGTCATTAGACATTTACGTGCTATAGGCAGCAGGTTGCACTAAAATGGGGCACTATCAAATGCACACACTGTCTGCATCGTGGAGAGAGCCCGTGTGTTCCCAAAAAAACCCTCCCAGAAACACCTGCACTGGTAAAATTGCATGTTGCCACCACAGAGACAAGGGTCTTGTTCCCAAGAACTGCTAGCCATGCCTTTAAACTTGAGATTCAGTGTAGATTGAGAGTAAAGAAACTGCTATTGTGTTAATGAAAGCTAAAGACAGCCCTGTGACTGTTACCACCTGATGGTCACTAAACAATCTACCTCAGACTCTCTTCTGTTTTGTCTGCAGACATTATGAAAGTGCACCTGAGGCTTCCCAGGTCCCCGACTTCAGTTCTCTTTCATCCTGTGAGGAGGACGGAGATTCTTCAGGTGGCCTTGGCACACGCTGTGCTTTGGAAGCACTAAAAGGAAACGCTTTTAAAAACGTGTATTTTAATGTTCATACAAAAGAGATTATTTTGAACAGTATTGTTACCAGATCACTAATTTGATATTTTAACTGTATAAATTTTTTGGAACATATGTATATATAAAATAAACCATTTTATTAATTTTTAAGAAGTGCTAATCTGAGGAGTCTGTAGCGGGCAGCACTGAGTTCCTCTAGTTGTCTGTTACCAGCAGACTGAGGATATTTTTGTAAAACCAGCTGAACCTGGTGTTTCACATTCTCAAACATAGCTTGTGGTGTTAGCTGCAGAATGTGTTTGTACCCTGGAGCACCTGCCCAGGTGTCACTCAGCTTGGCCTCTAGGGTGCACATTTTTACTTAGTTTTGAGGGCTGTAAATTCCAGTTTACCAAACCCTTGGTTACCTGAGCTGGTATCCTCTCCTCTGTTCCTCTTAACTGTTTTGTCAAAAGGCAATTCCATATATGACAGGACTTACAAAGAAGACTGAAGCCACCTGCATGTAATTTTTTTTCCTCTTTAAAGCAGTACCAGTAATGTGCCAGTATTAAGTGGCTCTTGGGACGAGTGTGTGTTTCCAGTTGTTCGCTCATAACCTCCTCTGATCCTCTAACAGCTTTCTTTAAAAGACAGGTTAAAGTTGTGCTCATGCTGACTTGTGCTCTTGGCCTCGTATGGGAAATATCCCAGGGATTCCAGTGGACTGGCCAGGCAGGGAAACAGGTTCTTGTGGTGAGCCTGTACTCTGTTCTTGCTGTTATTTTTAGTACAAACCAGCCTGTGAGACATCTTTTCCATCCGCTCTGAAGCAGTGGCCTTGGTTTCCTTGGAAGATGCAGTTTGATCATTGGAATGGCACCAGTGAAATTCAAGAAGGAAATGAAATTCAAGAAGGAAATGAAATACAACAACAGCAAATCCCTGTCATGGTGTATATGAATGAAGTGACATAGAGGAAGGCATTACTATAAATGTGCCCTGATTCTTAGAAGTAGCTTTTATTCATCTGTGTGGATGAACATAATGGAATTTTTTTTAAAAACCCCCACACATACCTTTAAGCGATACAAAGGGGGATTTACTCCTTTGAATTTCACATGGCAGCTGTTTGTCACTGTTACGGACCTCCGATGCCAAATGTTGGACTCTTAGAAGGGATTTTATTTACAGAGGGTCAGATATACTGTGCATACCTCGTTGTAAAATGGCCTGGTTAAATGCATCAGGTTGCAAGTAATGTGCTGTTCTTGAAATAGTAGATAAGACGAGACAGCTTTCTTCCATATAGTTAATGGCTATTCAATTTTCATCACCAATTCCAGAGACACTCACTTGATCATTGTGTGTCTAAGCAGGGGCCATATTTTTAACTAGTGACCTTGTTAGTGTGTAAACCTGCTCTTTCGGTGGGATGCAGTTGGCTGCCAAATCAGCTGCAGGGAGCTGGTAACTTCCATTCACTCCTTTGGAATCTTGCAACTCAGAAGCTTCAAAATACTCAAGTGCAAGCAGTGAGAATTTTCCCTTACCTCACCGTTATTTTATCTGAAGAGGTTGAATTTGGGTTAGAATATTAGAGCAGCAGAAACCATATAGTGAACTGGACATGAGTCTTCATGAGAAGGAAGGAAGATATCCTCGGGGTTGTGTCAGTGCAGAGATGAAGAAAAAGGAGCAATACCAGTTGATGAAGAGCACACACAGCCCTGAATTCCACATGGAATTGGCTCATTTAGGAAGGAGAAAATGCTCCACAACCAGTTTAAGAAGATTCTTAATGGAGAGAATTCCTTGTGAGCCAGACCCTGGTGCTGGAAAATGGTGGGACATGCCTTGAACAAACACAGTCCCAAGCTGTGCTGGCACTTCAGGGACAGCCAGGAGGGCCACACTAGTGTCAGGCCTTGCCTTTCCTGGTACAGACCACGGCCCAGCAGCAAGATCTGTGTCACCAGGGCTGTGACCTGTGTGGCAGGTGAACCTCTCACAACAGGAGTGTCCCTCAGCAAGGGCTCAAGAGAGAGGATGGGTCCACTGATGCATTCTGGAATTGGAAGCCATTTGTGCTTTGCTCAGACTTTACATTTTTGAGCCCTTGTTTATGTAAGGTTGAAATAATGTGGCACAGTTGAATGTTGGGAAGTAGGGAAGAAATACAGCTCTGTGTTTCCTGTAAGGAGCACTGTTTAACAATCTGAATTAACAAATTTAACACTTGCCTTCCTGGGGTGGAAGGGTGGTGAGGAGCTTTGGAGTTTGGATACCTGTGTGAGTTCTGCTGCATCTGTTTTCTGACCCTCTCTTAACTAGGCCTCCTCAGTGCATGTTACCTTTATTTTTTTCCCTTGTAGGCATCAAGGGGTTTTCCTCCTAAGCCATTCAGCTCCAGGCTGGTCACTATGGCAGGTGTCTGTTGGGTGCTGCTGTTCCCATTTTGGGGGTGCAGTGCATTTTATGGTGGGCTTGTGTATTCTTGCCCAGGTTTAACCAGAATCGGAGAGTGATTGTCATCTTCCAAAATAGCAGCTGCAGAGGCTGTTACTGTGCTGTGGTCAAGCAATTGTATGTCTCCCTTTTCAGGAAACTAAAAAAACCCACCAAACCTATTTTTTGGGTGTTTTTTTTAATCTGGTAATTTTCTCCTGGTTCTTCTTCTAAACTGCCTGCCTTAAATGGCAGCAGTGTAGGCTGTTGAGTTTGATTTCTTTTGGTCTGTTCTTTAGTATCTACTAAGAAACTTTGATGGAAAAATACAAGAAATGCATTACCTTACAGAAACAAATGATTTAAAAAACCTATAAAGCTCAATTACAGTGTTTCATACCAGCAACGTGCCAACATCACACCTTTAGCAAATGGACTTGAGAGTGCTTGTCTTGAGAATGTGGAACGTAGTTAAGCAGAAAACAAGGCCAAAGACACTTCAGATCTGGCAGACAGGAGATTTGGCAGACATCTGAAGGAAGGATGTTAGTCACTGGAGCTAAAAGGAGCTGCTGCTTGCAGGTCTGCAAAAACAAGTTGAAGTCTATCCTAAGTGGAAAAGGAAGAAACTGGAGAAAAAGAATGCCTTGGGATTTAGCAAAAATCTTCTGGCCTGCAGGAATTGTTAACCTGTATTCTAAATCTGGATCTTGAGATCATTTCAAGGAGGATGGACTAAACAACAAAAGTTGAACTTTCCTGAAATTATCCATGCAGTTGAGCTGCAGCCTGGCTTGTTGTTTCATCACTGAAAGACTGTTGGCTTGGCTTTGTCATTTGTGTTTTTCTTCAGTCTGTGATGTGGTGGTGTCTTTTGGTAGTGGCTAAAGCAGTGTGGCAGGGGAGCCCTGTGGTCCATTGAGCTGGGAGCTGTGGGAAGAGCTGGTGGAAAAGGCAGTTGCTGCTTGTGTGTGGTGGGAGGTGGTTCAGCTTCACCTCTTCCATGTCACAGCCTTCATTAAAAAAGTGCACAAGATGCTTCTCAGGGCTGGGAGCACAGATCTGGTGCCTTGAGCAGCTGATTACTCAGAGCTCAGAAGATGGATGTGCCAAAGAAAGAGTTAAATTGTTGTACAGACTTGTACAGCCCCATGGTAAATGCTGGAGGATATTTCCATAGGCAGTGGAAGAGCTGAGCTGCACATGCCTTCAGCCACAAGGCTTTGCCAGGAATGGGGACTGCTGGTACCATGTAAGGAAAATTGCCCTTTACCAGAAGCTGGGAAGTGCTTAAAGCAGCTGCATATTTCTTCAGATTTTGAGCTCGGCATGAAGCGCTCAAACAATTTATATTGAAGTCCAGGAGAATAATTTAGCCTGGGAAAGATGGTAGAATAGAAACCTCAGATGAGATTTTTGCTGGAGATCTGATGTTTTTGGGAGCTTGGGGAAGTTTTATCTTTACATCTGCAATGGGAATTTGACAGCTATTCCCTAGTCCTGGACTGGCTCCAGCTGCAATGGAAGTAGCTGGATCCTTGGCATTTGTGTATGCTTGCTGTCATCTCAATCACTGTCATTCCTCTAATGCAAACAGTCTTGCATAATGTCCCTTAAAATACTGGGACACCTCTGGCAATTTGCTGCATCCCAGTGCTCCACTCTCCACTGCTGAGCAGCTGGTAGGAGGGACAGAGTTTTTTGGGAATGATCCCCATGGTGTGTGCTCATTTACAAAGTACTTAGAGCCCTGCAGGATGCTGAACAGGAGGAGAGGCTTATAAAGTATTTTGGCAGTTACTAGGGCAAAGCTCTTTTTGTGTGGTCAGCCTGTTTCTTGTCATTTACTCCAGAGCAGGTTTTAAATGTTTATTTAAATGTTAAATTGTATTTGTAAATATTTAATATGTAGAATATATCAAAGAGGGGTTCAGGCTATTGTAAAGGATGGAGTTGGGGGACTTCCCCCCCTTGCTTCGTCTTGCAGCTGTGACCCATGTGCTGGTGCAGAGAAGGATGCTGGGCTCTGCTCAGGTTTTCCACAGGGAGGGACTGCTCTGGAACCATCCCAGGTCTTGGATCAGTGACAATAGGCAACTGGAGCTGATTTTTGCTGGGTTTGTGGAAATGCACTTACTGTTTTTTGAGGTGGTGGTAGCAGTGTGAGCAGTTCCTGTCTGGGCATAACTTCCAGAGCTGAGGAGGCTGTCGGGGTATTTGGGGTTTGAGCAGCCACAGGTCTGGTCAGGGCATGCTGCTCTAGTGGCTGCCTGATCCCTTGGCAGTGAGTGTCTCAGGGATCAAGGGTGCTTTCCTAAGTAGGACAGAAATAAAAATGAGCCCTGTTCCCCAAAACTAGAAAGTGATTTTAAAAAAAGGCATTTTGCTGATTGCAGATGATTATAATGCAGCTGCTCGACAGTGACATCCCAGCCATGGAAAAATAACATTGATTCTTTGAGCTGTTTTCCAGTCTGCACAGCATATTAAAACCCTTCATGCACAGCTGGCACATTTAACTTTGATTATGTTGTTGAAGTGACTGATCTGAGAGCAGCCTGGATCCCAGTTGCTTGCAGAATTTGAAAATAAGATTGTTCTAATTCATCTGCAGTTGGTTATTTTGGAAGAGAGACAAACTATCTCGAGCACTTTTAGGGCTGCTAATTAAAGTCCTGTGGCTCTCCTCTGAGGGAGTCTTTAAAGATGGATGGAGGGACTTACCCAAGGTCATACAGTGTGTCACTAACAAAGATGATTACAAAATCTGTGCCCTAATTTGGTTTTATACACTTGAATTGTTTCCCTGGTGTGGACAACCCCACCACAAACCAACACACTGGCTGCTAGGCTCTTGTTCATGTCGGTGGGTTCCTTTTTCCCTGTGCTCTCCCACCTGCCAGCTGGGTCTGACATGGGAGCAGCGTGAGGTGTAGACAGGAGGAACCACACAGGTGGCTGCAGTGGCTGCCTTTTGGCTGGAAGTGTGCTTCTGGGGCTGGAAAAAAGCAGGAGCTTGGAAAGGAAGGTAGAAGGGGTGCAGAGAAGCTGCTCAAACCTATAGGCACTTGTGGTGGTACTGCCTCTTCGTTAGAGTTCGGTTTCTCCAGCGCCTTTCCTTTCCCAGCTCAGTGAAAGCACATTTTGAAATTCCGGTGGCGTCCGTGGGTTCAGGGCTCCTCCCTCTGCACACACAGGACTTAGAAGCCGCTATCCAAAATGATCATTAGCGGAGAAGGAGCGGGTGGGAGACTGGGGAGCTCGGGAAGAGGCTGCTGTAAGTGTATCGCATCCATCAAACGCTCCCGCAGGAGTTCTGTCTGTCACAGAACAGGGATGCCGGTGTTTGGCTCGCTGGGAGCTGGATGTGGGCAGGACGTGCCGGGGCTCGGCGGGCGGGGAAGGCTCTCACCGAGCCCCTGCGGCTTCCAGCGGGTGAAACGGGGTCAGAGCGACTCCTGGGAACTGTCTGTGAATTCCCCGCAGGAAAGGCATGCACTGATGAGTCACGGCCCAGGCTGTGATGGGAAATGGGTGCTGGATAATAGGTTGAGCGATGGTGGTGGCTTTTGTTCACATATCAGGACCCTGAGGAGGCTTTGACCTCGTGGGGAAGCCAAAAGCTGTTTTTTGTCTGGGTTCCAGGTGGCCAAAGCTGAATTCCTGCAAACGTAGATACAATAGGCTCTCCTTCCCTGGGTCTGCCTTGCACCCCTCGACTTGGTGTACCCCTTATTGAAGGGAGAAGGGGTTGGGAACGTAAGGAGATGAAAGGGACAGCTCTTGCTATGATAGGAAACCAGAAGGAGATTGAAAACCTTTCCCTGTTCGTGCTCAGGTACGAGGTGGAAGCTCCCCTGAGGGATTGATCAGTGGTGAATTTGGGAGGTCGGTGCTGTGCTCAGTGTGAGGCTGGTGTGGGGCCCTGCCAGGGGGTTCTGTGCTCATGGAGTGCTCTGCTCTGTCTGGAGCTCATCTGTCGTGACTCACTCCTTGTTTCACTGCTCCTGTTTTAACTTGCACTTCATCTCTGTGGAGCATCCCGTTGCTCTGCTCCCTGAATGTGGTGGGGTTGAGCCTCAGGTCTGCCCCTTTCAAGCTCTGCAGTACAAGAAACAAAGGCACAGAAGAAAGTGCCTTGCAGAGCTCCCCTGCCCACTGCTCCCATGCTTGGAGGCTGCTCAGGCTGTTTCCAAGGTTGTCCTCCCTGCCAGGACACCCCAAGGCAGCAGCATGGCTGTGGCTGTGCTTGACCACCAGCAGCCCTGGGTTTTTAACCAGCCCTGGTGTATCCTGTAGGGTATGTGGGTCCCTCCCATGGGAGACGAACATGGGCGTTGCTCTGCTGTGGCTTTTCCTTGGTGATGAAGCTGCTGTATTTAAACAGACATGGAAGGAGCAGCTAGCTCCAGCTTCAGAGTGGTGCTTGTGACTTTGAAATGGTGCCACTGTCCCCAGGCTCCCTCGGCAGAGATCTGTATGTGGCAGGAGGCTGTAGAGCAGCATGGTGGCCTTTGGCAGGGAGGGGGCATTATTTGGCCCCTTCTCTCCCCTCCATGTGCTTTGCATTGTGCTGGAGAGGTGGTGCCTCACTGGGGTTGCCCTCACTGGGGGCTCCCCCAGGCCTGTGGGTGCTTGGAGGCTTTGGTAATGGTCCAGGGAGTGACAGGCTGGTGTGGATATGGGGAAGAGGAGGCCCTCTTTGGACTGGCTGCTCCAAAAATGCTTTGGGCTGTGTCCTGTTTTGTGCCCTTCTGTGTCCGGGATGGGGAATAAATCACTGCTTCAGCCTTTGCTGTGCACACAGGATGCTCCTCCTGCATCCTGCACTGGAGCAGAGAGCTCCTGGGGCAGGGACAAGGGATTCTGGAGCAGCCTGAGGCTCTGGGGACATCAGCACTGGCCTTTGGTGGCTGGCCCTGAACTGCTCTAAAATACACAGCAGAAATTCCTCGGGGGGAGGAGGGGAATATTTTCTTTCCTTCTATTTTTTTTTTCTGAAATCCAAAGTGAAGTGCCCCTGCAGCACAGCCTGCCTCTGGCAGATCCTGGGGAAACTGGTTCAGCCAGCACCAGTCTGGGCAGGGTGGGCTCTGCCTGGCAGCACTGGGATATGAACTGGGAATAAACAGCCACATCTCTGTGTGGGGTGCTGTGGGTTCCTCAGGACCACTGGCACAGGGTGAGCCATTGATAATCCAAATGCCATCTTTTATTTAATTTTTTTCCATCTCCCTTCCTATTAGAATGGC
>VZTT01007992.1:0-24530 GCA_013400855.1 Buphagus erythrorhynchus | reverse complement strand
CCTGTTTGTGTGAAGTGGGGCACAGCAGAGCTCCCTTGCCTTGGTGCTGAAGCTGAGCTAGGGCCATTGAGTGTGCCAGGTCATGTTTCTTTGTGTATCACCTGGATCCATGTGGGCTTTTACCCACTCTGCTGCAATGTCCACAAGCTGCTCCTTCTTCACAAACAGCAGACCAAATTTTGGATTTCTCCAGCTATTGCTGTACCAAAGTAGCAGTGAAGAGTGTCCCCAAAGCTCAGTCTTGAGCATAAATGACTTAATTCCTCAAAGACCTTGCCATACAAAGGAATAGAGGAAGTATTATCTGTACGTCATAGAAGACACTCAGATCCTTACATTTTGCTCAGCACCTGAGCTGCACTGGTTTCCACAGCAGTCAGGCACTTGCACTCCTGCAGTGAGCCACACGCCAGTGACTCACCCAGCGTCAGACAGAAAGTCTGCAGCGCTGCAGCGAAGACAACTTCACTCTTGTGGAGTTCAGAGGCACTTCTGACACCTGGGGTGCCGTGACACTTCCCCTCACTCCCTTCAAGCAGCATTATTTCATCGTGTCTGCCAGGCACAATTTGCTGTTGGAATTCAGTACTTTTATCTCTGCTCTTTGATGGACACCCTTGTGGCATATTTGACTCATCTTCTTTCTAATATTGTCGTGATGGAATTCAACACCCCCTCCGTTCTCCTCAGACATTGCAGAAAAGGTGAATTTGGAAACTTCTTTCTCAGAGCAATTGTTGATAACAGCTCCTCTGTGCCTGACAAAGCCAGTCACAGTCTGTGCCTTCCAAAGCCATAGGAGTGTTGTTGCTGTAGCTGTGGCTTGTTTTGGCTATGGTTGTGTAAGGTGCAAAACAGGGAACCAGCCTCTGTCCCACAGAGCTTGCAATCCTAACAATCATCCATACATTGAATGTTTACTATATAAATATTTAGCTAAAGAAAGCATCCAAGTCACATAAAAGCCCAATGGATTGAAAAGGTCAATGGAGAAGCATATTTTCCAGGAGATTTGGTTTATCCATAGTATAGCAATTTGCAGAGCTTCTATGTTGTATTCAGAGAGAAGCAAAAGCTCACAGAGAGTGGAAAAACTTAAGATGTAAACCCCTCCTTGTGCAAACCTCTCCTGAGTGCAAATGTTCTCCACTTGGAAAAGGAGAGGAATTGAAGTGCTCTGTAAGTTGAGCAGCATCTGCCTGTGCAGGGCTGGCAGCCCTGGGAAGTGCTCAGTTCTTGTGGTATGGACACATATCTGAGAGGTGAGGCAGAAGGTGAGTCATGGTGGCTTGCATTTCACATATCAGGACAAATTAGTTCGTTGAGTGTACACCAACAAGTACAGGTGCTGCTGTGGATGTGTATATGAGACAGAAAAAGAGATGGCACTTCAAAGGCAGCATTAGGAGAAAGCCCCAAATTTTGCTCTTCTTTTGTGAGAAAGATTTCCTTGAGCTCTTGAAGCTAATCAGAGTAAGGAAAAGATGTTTATCCTTACTCCTGATGAATGCTTTCCTATTTAAATGATAACCAACTCTAAAGTGAAGTGAGATGCTCCTATGCAGAGCTTACACAATAGCAAGATGGTTTTTTTAAACAAGAAAAGTTCAGAAAGTGCTATGCACTCCTGCTACACTAAGACAAACAAGGACTCTTACAAGTGTGGTAACAGGGCAGGTTCACAAACCTACACCTATGTTAAGGGCTCTTAAGGACCACTGAGGAACCTGCATCTGAAGGCTGTGACCACGCTGTGGTTGGACTGGAATTCCTGCTGTTCCTCTCTGCTGCCTAAGCACTGTCCTCTATGGCTGCTTCAGAGGGCAGTGGGAGGCAACCACAGGATCCAGCAGCCACATCTCCTCTGTGGTGACAGGACAAGAGAGACAGATGCATGATTGCATAAAAGAAAAGAAAAAAAGAAGAGCTTCATTTCCTCTTGGTCAGGCCATCTTTGTTAATCAAAATGCTTGGGGAAACTTTCAGTACAAACTGTGGGCATGGCAGTGGTGAGGGAGACTCTGAGCAAGGGTACCAGATCCTGGGGAGCAGCCAAAACAAGAAACCTTTTTTGTGCTTTTCAGCTGTCCCAGGGATGGGCCCTCACTCTGCCCCTCAGCCTCTGAGGACCAGGGATCTTGGAGCATGAGAGCTGGCCAGACTGCCTTGGGGAGACATTCTTTGTGCAAGTGCCAGCTGGGTCCTGAGCCAAGCTAGAATGGCTGGGGTCTCCAAAATGTGTACACATAGCAAGTATCTGTGTGTGTGTATAAGCACAGACATAAGCATATGTACATGTGTGTTTATATGTATATGTATGCATTTTGCCCTTCTGGGGCACACAGACTTTCTGAAAGGGATAGCCCACATGGCAGGATGAGTCCAAAAACAAGTGACTTCAGAGCAACAAACTCCTGGGGGTTTTTACAGCTGGAGGAGAGAACTCTTGGTATAAATGAACACCCTGTATATCTTTACTGAAATTAACTTTTGGAAACACCACGATGAACCAACACTAATGCAGCACTTGACAATGTGTTTCAGCAAAGCTGCAGTTCTTCTCCCCCTGCCCAGCTGCAGCGTGGCCAGGCAGAGCTCTGGGTTATGTAAGATGGGAATCAGATGACTGATACAACTCTTGCCTCAGTAAGGACAGATGCTGCCAGCTGGGCATGTGAGCAGCCCTGCCTCTTGAGTTTGAAACAAGAGTATTTCAAAAGAGATCATACATATAATATTTAAACATAAATATTTTAGGGTTTAATGCTGTTTATTTTGTTTTATTTTAAATTTATTTATTTTTGCTGACAAAAGCTTGTGGTTAGTGGGCTTTTACTCTGCACTTCCTGTCTTATGCCCTGTGTTGTTCCTACTGTGAAATACTGAATGTAAGATAATTCAAAACAAATTAGTTATTGTCATGTTCTCAATGGGTGTTGAGGCATGGCAGCCTTCTTTTCTAGCTGTCACCTCCCTCCTGTGAAGCCTGGACGTGTGAGACTGGTCTCAGGGAAATCCCAGTCTTTCATTTTTTTACTGCATTTGGGATTACCTTTGTTTGTAGCACACTGTAGTTTTGGTTTCATCTGTGTTATGCAAGATTTTTTGAAAATAATTCTGGTCAGCATCAGACACAGTGTTTCTTGGTAGGTTATAAGTTGTTCTGTACAGCAAAGGAGAAAAACTGATTGTTCAGGAAGGGAAAGGCCTGGGATACAGATTCCCTGGCATCTGTTCCCAAGCTGAGCAACTTAATGTCTTTTGGTGCCTTGCACTGGCCACTTACAAAAAGTCAGGCACTCCCAATAGCTCCTCGTCCTGTGCTAACTCAAAAGCACAAACATTATGCTATTAAAGTTTACTGTATAGAATTTCCAACACACCACATCAGCAAAACCCCGGGGCTGCTAAAACCACGTACTCTTCATTGGCTGAGGCTCAAATAAGCAAACAGCACCTAAGAGCTTGATCCCAGCAATTCCCCTTTGCTGCTCTCTAATTAATGTTGCTGCTCCCCATTATAACAGCTCTCAGGGACCACGGAGTTTAATGGTCCTGGACACCTTAGCAGTGCCCAGGGACCTCCCAGGCTCTCCTGCAAGTGTGGCCTTGCTGTGACAGCTGAACATGTTGGGTGGCACTGTAGGTACGGTCCAGGGTGTGCAGGTGGATTGGAATCCAAGGAAACGCAGAGGAGACACTGGTCAGGGTGATACCAAGTTTTTTGAGTGAGATTTTTGGCTCTATGTTCCAAAGAGAGGGCTCCATGGAGGTCAGCAAGATGCCACACAGGCATTTCAGGGTGCTCCCCTCAAACATGTGTGACTGCATTCCCAGCCCCAGTTGTCCTGTGTCCCAGAAAACACCACGGCCAGCAGCACCTATGGTGTGTGCAAACATTCCACCTCTGGGAAACATGCTGAGCTACTGCACATGCCTCCAGTTATTATAATGGAATTATAATGATGGGTAATTCTCCGATTGCAGCCTGGAAACAATGCTGGAAATCTCACTTGGAGACTGAAAAGCACGCAAAGGTCTCCCTTTGCTCTGTCAATTGCACTGGAGTCCCACTGAGACCCCACCCAGCTCGGGCAAATCAAACCACATCCATTTCCTCCATCTCTGCGTGGCCTAGCAAGTGTCCTGAAAGGTCTGGTGTGGATTTGCAGCTTGTAAATACTGCATAGCCAGGAACCTCTCCTACGGAAAGCAAGAATCCTCTGGAAGATGTCAAGAAGACAAGACTGCATATCACAATCATGTAACAAGGAGGTGGTGAAATTGCTGTTGCGTTAGAGCTGAGCAACTCATGATTGCTCTGTCCTGCAAACGTTTTCAGTGTTTAAATGTTTCTCCTTACGTGCAAATATAGGTGATGATAAGCATTTTTACAATGGAAGTGTGAATAAAAGCTCTATGGGGGCAATCAGCACTGGTTCATTTTGATAACTTTGAAGTGTTTTGTATTCAGCCACGTCAAAAAAAACTCATTAGTTTAAATTGTGAAATCAAAAGTAATTTTAAATGAAATGAATTTTTCATTTCGGAAATGATAAAAGGGCAATTTCCAACCTTTAAAACACAATTCAAATTGAAAAATTTGCCCAGTACAACCCTTTCAGGGAAAATGCTTTATTTCTCATATATTAGCATTTTTGGGTGACAATACAGTTCATCAAAAACCTCTGCACCTCAATAATCTGCATCTAGGCTTCCCCTGTTTGCATGGTGACTGTGCGTTGCTTAATTGTGTGTGACTAATACAATTTCATGTGCATTTCCGTGCACTGGGGATTCATTGTTGCCACATACTACCATTGGGAAATCTCTAAGCGTGTGTCTATGAAACAATGACAGGGAGACAAGAGTACCTCCTCTGGAGAAAAGACCTAGGAGGAGGCAGATGACTGGGAGCAAAAAATTATCAAGGCAGAACAGACAGAAAACAGAGCAGCTGTGCCTCTCCCTGGTTTGCAGGGCACAAAACCTCATCTGTCGGGCAAGACTTACTGGGACAGTGCTTGAGAGGTTCTCTTCGATGATGAGAACAATGAAACCTAACCAGTGCTTGAGAAAGGAGGGGAGTGGGAGAGAGCTTTCTTTCTTATGGAGAAATATCCTTGATCCATAGAGCCAGGTGGACCACAAGTCCTCAGCAGCATCAGGAAGGCAGCTTAAGAGAGACTTGATTCCCCAGGGATGGAAAAAGAGAGGAGGGGTACAAGTTAGCTCCAAGCAAGCTGCTGTCCTCAGTGAGAGCCAGCAGCCAATGGTTATAGTAACCCTCCATTCAAAGCTCAGTTTGCATGGCTTGTGCAGCAGGTGCACCCATATTCCCAAAATGGGCACCTTTCCAACCCTTTTGTACAGCAGCACCCAGGCTGCTGGAAGGAAGGGCTGGTTTGTGAACAGGTACTTGTCACGTGGGGCTGCTGGTCCCACATCTCCATCCTCTGCTATAAAACCCCCTGTGGTGGTGGAGGATTTCCAGGGACCAGACATACAACGAGCAGGAGGTGCCTAATTCAGAATAGGCCCTGGAGGTATTTAAGAGATGTGTAGATGTGGTGCTTAGGGACATGGTTGAGTGGTGGGCTTGGCTGTGTTAGGTTGATTGTTGGACTTAATGGTCTTGGAGGTTTTTGCAATCTAAATGGTTACACCATTCTGTGATTCTATGCAGAGAAGTAATACACCTCCTTTGATACTGGAGGGGATGCTCATGAGTTCCTTAACCAGGAGGCTGCAGTGAGTCACCACTTCACTAGGAACACCAGGGAGTCATGCCCTGTGGCTTGGCAGTGGGGATGTGTTCCTGCATGGTGGCACATCCTATCAGTGGGTTGAGTGAGTGAGAGGGAATACACAAACATCCTCCCTAAAAGGGCAGCAACTTGCTTGGTGCAAGTCTTAGATATGTTCAGAAAACATCTTCCAGAAAGTGTCCCTCTGAGAATTAAGGTATTTCTCAATCTAGTTTTGGGATGTTAGAGGTGTTAAATAGCACCTGGGGTGGCCACCTCTAGATTTATGTTTTGGACTCGATAGCCTCAGTTTCAGCTGTATGTGCCTGCACATAACTACCCTGCAGGGGAGGGGTAAATCTGAGTGTAGATCCAATTAAAAACACAAGGAAGCTGCAGAGAGGGGAGCCCTGTAAATACTTGTGAGCAAGGGGGTGCAAACAGCCATGTCTCTGGGGAAGTATCTGTTTTTTGCAATGCTATAAAATAAAAATAAATGAAACCAGCAAAAGTCCTGAAGAGTACATCACTCACTACTGCTGATGGGGAGAGGCAGGAAAGCCCTTTGATGAAAACTTTAGTGAGAGTAACATGCTTTCCCCTCCTGGCTGCTGGCCCAACCAAGCTGGCTGCTTGTGCAGGTGGCCACGGGTCACTGCCCTACCCAGCCTGTCCCCTCTGCTAGCCACAGACCCTGGAGAAGGGCCCCCTTCCTGGCTTCTGATTGCAGGCTTCACAGGAATGTAAATAGTGCATATGGCAAGAGAGATGCTATTATTTTTATAATTGCTGCTAATGCTGCCTGAAATTAAAAAAAAAAATAGATAAATAATAAAACCTGTTCTGCAAGCAAGATGACAGGAAAGTGCCTTTGTAATCAAACAAGAGGGACCCATCCCTTTTCCTCTTCTATTAGCCTCTACTTTGTTGCCTACAACATTCTTCATTGTCTCAATTGAGCATTTTGTTCTTCTTTCTTACCCTTCCCCATAGATGTGGTATATTTAGTCCCTTCTCTCCACTCATCCCAAGTGCCCACAGTTACACTGATTGTTTATCATCCTCGTGATCCCCAAAGCCTTTCACTAACCACTTAGCTGGCTTCTTGCTTTTCAGATGTCAGAGTTCCTCAAGGCAAGGGCTCCCCTTCCTGAAGTGTCTATGCTGCCCCCAGCACACAGCACCCCTAACCCTGGCACTGGTCTGATTGTCTCTGGCATCTCACAGAGGGGTTTCAGAATCCACCACAATAGGTTGGCTAATGAACTTGTTGCTACAGCTGGGCTGGTCTCCTGAGACAGCTCTGTGTGGAGGGAGCTCTCTTCAAGAGAGAGAGAGGATACACAATTTTGGATTGAATACAGGGCTCCAAAAAGGAAGGTGACTCATTGAGCCTAATCATTAGGGTGTGTGATGATATTATCTAATGAGGAAACGCTTGATGATGCTTTTAGAGACTGCAGAGAGCAGTGAACTGGCTGTAGAGGAAATCAGAATGTGAGCACTTTCGACATAAACAGTGTTCAAGAAATGGGATCTGAAATGTCTTTGAGGAGAAGAGCAGAGCAATTTCAACACCCTCAAGCTTGCATCAGGGTGTGTTGCTGCTTCTGGTTAATATTAGTTGTTCACATAATTCTTTCCTTAAATAAGTAGCTCTCTAGAATTCAGGACAAAGGAGTCTTGCCTAAAGAACGGATGTCATCTCATTTTTTTTCTTTGGAAGCTTGTGTTGGTTGTCATTGTATTTTTTTCTAAGTTGAAATGTGGATGAGGTTTTAATTAAAGAAAGCTCTCAGGTTGGTATAGGTTCCAAATCTAGGTTTAGTTAAGCAAGAATCTCCAAGAAAAAGAGAAGCATTTCAGCTGTTACTCTAGTGTTTTGCTCTGGGTTTTTTCTTCATTTTTTTGTTGAGTTTGTTTTTTTGTTTTGTTTTTCTTTTAAAGAAATCTCCTTGAAATTGTTTGCTTGACTTCCTCCAAAGAATCTTCAGCTTTTTGCTACCTCATGAGAATCAGAGAGTGAAACCATGTAGAAACACCAAGTGGCAGTCCCCATTCTCTTTTTTCTAAGCTGAGAAAGATGAATGAACGAGCTGCCTGACACATTTCTCACTCCTGCCACTACTCGTCTAAGGCAGCTGTTGTATACCTGGGCAGTTTTCAGTAAGGGACCACAGTGGTGAATATTGTCATGCCCCAGAACAGTCAGTAGAAGGAGAAAACTCTAAACACCTCAGAGAAAAACCTATTTAAATGTATTCAGCAGGTGGGAATTTGGCCCTAGTTATCTTATTTAAGTTCTCAGCATCTGATAAACTAATGTATTCATCTAGAAAGCAACAGCGCAGAGGGAATAAAAATACCACAAATTAAAACTTGTCTCTTCCCTTAAAACAGCAAGAAAGGTCTGCCCTTCCTAGAGCTACAACACCATCAAATTAGGCTTTCTTTGCACACAAATTTTCAGTCTTATTTAAAATCAATCACAGACAGTGGTTTAAGCTTGTTCTTCATGTATTCAAGTTAAACTAAGCTGACAGAGCACATGCAGCCTCCTGGTGTAATAGACTTGGATACTTTTCACAAGCATGGATTCCAACCATGGCAGCTCTGGGTGCACATGAGATTTCAGCTCTGCTTTAAGTAAGAGAAAATGAAAGGAGAATAGAGCCACGATCAAATGAAGGTTAAGGTCTTGTGTGAGCACTGTGGCAGCTGTATCTCTGATGCAAATGTCTGCAGAAATATCAGGAAACCCTGATGCAGGTGTTTGGGAATCCAGACATAGTTACACCAGCCCTTTTTTCTTTCAATTTTTTTTTCTCTTTCTTCTGCTCTAACTAAATACATCTCTGGGCTTAACAGCACTGTGTGGGCTAAGGCCAGGCTGGTCTCACAGCTGCAGCTGTGTGTATGTGCGTGTGTGTGTGTGCATTCCTTCTCACTCTCGTAAATGTGCAGCAAAAGTGTGAAAAAAGAGCAGCTGGCACATCTGAGAGAGAAAATTGCAGTGGAAACATGGCATATTTTTTTAGATCTTGGTTACTGTGACACAAATCGTGAGAGCTCCCATCTTCCTAGGAAAGACTTAGAGCTCAAGTTAAACAAAACTTGGTCTCCCAGTGCCCCATGACCCCAAGGCCAGTGACATCCTGGGGTGTTCAGAAGGCATAGGCTGGGGTGTTTCTCTTCTAATTGATGATATCTGCCCATCCCTCAGACTTGTTTTATTAAATAATCACACAAAGACAGGAGGTGACGAGGACACTCAGCATTGCTGCAGAAGAGGAGCCATGGAACACTGCATATCTGCCTCTCCTTTCCACGGTGTCTTTGCAAAACCGTTTGACGTGGCCATCAGGAAGGAAGGATGTGCTTCAGAGGTGGTAGCTGAAAACTTACCACAGCAGAAGAGCCAGTTTGAACTCTCCTTATAAAATATTCTTCTCTTGAGTGCAGCTGTGCTTGTAACAGAGATCGGCTGAGTCAGGAGAGCACATAAAGAAAAGCAGGAGCTCAGCTTTTCAGCTGCTAACACATCCCACACAGAAGGGGACTAGGTCCTTGCAGGTGCTGCACAGTCTCCCACTGCCTCCTTGCAGTGCACCCTTGTAGCTGGGAAGGAGAGACAAATTACAACTCTCACCAGGGAAAATTCACCAAGCAGGTTGCCTTAGGGCAGTGTTAGAAACCTGTGGGACATTCACTCCATCAGTGAGACTTTAGGCCCAAAGGTTTCAGTTTGCTTTTTAGTGAATTAAAGCCAGGCTGACCCAAGGGACCTGAGCATAGCCATTCTCAGGCAGTTCTTCAGGAAAGACAGCATCCAACACCTGTGAACACCCCTTAGTTTTTCTCTTCTCCAGATCTTTATCAGAATGAAGACATGGTATCCCCCTGATCAGGTACTGACAGACCACCTGGAGGAGGGTGGAAGGAGCAGGGAGAACCCTTTCCCTCTCCTCTGTCCTGGAGCTGGTGTTTCAGACAAGCATGTTTTGGTGGTACATCCCCAAAGCCAGGAGATGGCCAGCAGAGGTGTACCCCTGCAGCAGCAGCCACAGTCTTGCCTGTACCTCACGAGAATCTGCTCTGGGCTGTGCTCTCCAATGCAAACCCACAGCACTCACCAAGCCACCACCACCCCCTAGGCTGGGGGCTTTGTCATCCTGCTCAGGGGCTCTGCTGGTGGGTCCTACATCCTAAAGAACAATAATGTAAGATAGTTTTCCAATTAGGTGAGGACAGCAGAAGAGCATATAAAATAAGAATAAGAATAGTAAGTTTAAGAATAATAAACTTAGTAGCCTCTCAGCATTCCTCTCTTCTGTGAATGTGATTCAATGTTGTTGTAGAGAAAATAGCACTTAACAAACCTGATTTAGTTCTTTGAGGAGCTTACAAAGTTGCCTGATAAAAGTAACTACGCAGATATGCTATACTTAGATTTTTTACAAGGGGATTGAGCTAAAACCATGACATCCTGCTTAAAAAATAGCACAGAATAGTATGAAGCAGAGGATACGTGAGACAGATTGAGAGCTGGATAACTGACAGATCTCAAAATGTTGTTGTCAGTGAGGACCCATCACCCAACAACAAATTCCAAGCAGGTTTGGGACTCAGCCCTGCTTTACCCCATGTTTTTTTTATCATATATCTGGAAGACAATGTAAAAGGGCACTGACAGAGGGCATTGATACCCATCTTTGGTGGCGAGGTGGCTGAAGAGGCAGCTGTGCCAGGGCATGGTGGCTGCTGGGTAAGCAGGGCTCACTTGCAGTGCATTCCTGCAGTCCAGGAGGGAGGAAGATGGGAGGTTGTTCATTATCAGCAGGACTGGCTGGAAGTGTAGCAGAGCTCCTGAAGGAGGGCTGGAGGTCGTCATGGATGAGTGGCTCAGTGCAGACACCTCTCCTGGCAAATGGGGGCAAGGGCTGCCTGGGATTAAGCACACAGGGAAAGTAGTAAGTAGGATCAGGGAGGTTAATTTTCCTTCACATAAAGCACTGAGACTAAAGTGGATAAGATAACACAGCCAGGCCTGGGGCTCACATTTTAATATTCAAAAGGTGGTTAAAGTGAGGGCAGGAAAGAGCCACAGAAATGAATTAAGGAGTAGAGAAAATGCCTTAGAGCAAGATACTGAAATTGTTCGATCTGTTTCATGCACCCAAAGGGGGAAGGAAGGGAATATTGAAGAGTGAGTTAAGATCAGCATATAAGTAATTCCATCGGATGAAAACAGAGAGTGCAACAGGGCTTTTCAATGTAGTAGAGAATAGCATAAATACCAACCACCAAGAGAAGCTGAAACCAGACAAATTCAAATTAGCTGCAAGGTGCACGTGTTTAGCAAAGAGGTGATCAACCACTGGAACAAATGACCAAAGGGAGGGGCAGCTTCTCCTTCTCTTGATATCTTCAGACCATGACTAGACATGTTTCTGGAAGAGATGCTTTAGGTGAGCACAAGTAAGGAACAGATGGGTAAGAGCAATTGTTATTCACTCTATGGGTCAGACTACAATCTAATGATTTCCTCCCACCTAAAGCCTCTCAGGCCTGATACCAATCCCTGATATCATGCAGAGATGCCTTGTCCATCTGAACAGCACCCTAGGTCACCATAGTTAGCATCCCTTTTGTTTAGTGAACTTACATAAAAAGCCTATGCCAGAGCTTGACTGTAAAATAATCCCTGATTCCCACCAAATGTTTTGACTTCAGACACTATTTTCCCTGCAAGAATCAAAAAAATTGCATCAAGGTCATGCAAACTTTCTCCCAGAAACAGCCTCTGGATATAACAGCAGTGTGGCAGACACAGCATCAGATCATGCATTAGTGTATGTGCTTGTAAAGGTTGTGCCCCCGAGGCATCAGCTTGGGCTGGGAAAGAAAAGTTCATTTCTCTCTCAACATCCCACTGTAGATGGATGGTCTGACCCTAAAGTTTTTGATCTCTCCCTCATCCTTCATCATTTAGGCAGTTCATCCTGTACACCATGATACAAGGTGGTCTAGAACCAAAAGTGAAGAAAACATGCTGTATTTTCATATATGCTCTTAGCAGGGCTGGAGCAGTAAATGGGGAGAAGGGGTTTTACGTTAAAGTTCCCCTTGAGTTACTCACACGTGCATGCAGACTGCATTACTGCTGAATCACTTTTTTTAAAAAAAACCAGCACATTATATGTGTGAAAATATAGCACTGCCATGGTCTATAATGTGTCACCAACACATGCAAAGAAGGGGGAAGCCATTCATGTGTGACAGCCCACTGGACCTCTACATCATGTAACCCCGAAAAAGGTTTTACCTCCTGTATCCTGTTTGGTTAAATGAAACCCAGAGTGGGTACCAAAGTTAAAAATAGCTATACAGTTTGTATAACAGCATCTATATATTTTTTTAATATAAATTCAACCTTGTTTTCAAATCCCATCTCCCTGATGCCCCTCAGCAATGACCCAAGGTCTGACAGTCTCTGTCTTCCTTCTCTGCTACCCCAAGGAGAAAACCCTCCAAACTCAGCAGGCAGGGGGCCTTAAGTTTTGGATCATGTTCCCTCAGCCCAGATGTGTTGGCTGGGCCAGTGACCACAGGACTTTCTCGAAGCCCTCACTAGCTGCTGAGCAGTGCGTGGGCTGGCACAGGCTCCTTTCTGTGCCTTGGCCCTGTCCCTGAGGACCCCTCAGTTTAGGACTGAGGTGCTGGTGTCTGCATTCGTGATGAGTAATCTGTAAGTCCCCAGCCAGCTCTGCTGAGTCCAGAGGCACTATACTGGTCATGGGACCCACTTCAGGAGAGAGGATGGTGTATTCAAGTACCTTTATGTCCTAAAACAAACATATGCTGGTTATTCTCATCCATGAAATCCAAAATGTGTATGGGATACCCACTGCAGTCACAGTCTACTCAGTTTAGGGCACCTGGTTTAGCTGGAAGTCAGTGAGACCATCTTTTGCCAGCCATTCTGGTTCTTCCAAACCTCCCAGTGGACACAATTGCACAGCACAAGCTACATGTGCTAGCTATACATCTTCACTATGGACTTTGCTCAGAGGTCATCAGCATAAAGTGCCAGTCCTCACAGAGCATACTGCCATGGGATAGAGCTCGTTTGTAAGGTTAGTGTGGAGCAGTTTGGGGTCTGACACAAATCAGAAGCCTCTGAGCTCTGCCTGGGTGGGTGGGGAAGGCACCCAGGGGATGACATGGGATGGAGACGGAGAAACAGAATTGCTGCTGGTGCACAGCAGAGTCTGGGTTTCCATAGGACATTCTGCTCCCTGCTCAGCCCCCTCGTGCTCAGGACCTGGGCACCTGGCAAGGCAGGATGTTCTGCTCCACAGGGTGATTTTCCTCCAATGCCGTCAGGCAGGATCTGGGCCCTTCGTCCCACCTGTGCTTGTGCCAAGGGCCAGAGCACAGCACAGCACTAATCCAAGGCTGGTTTCTGGGACAGATTGTTCAGCCAGCCCCTAGTGCTTAATGCATGATCTCACCCAATGGCCTAGTTTTTCTAGTGATAGTGCTTTTCAGGAGCTTTGCAAAGCCTTTCATATAATCTAAGGGGTATCAAGATGTGAATCCATTCCTCCATGGTAAAACCAAGCCCCACAAAAACATCTTAGCCATGAGCAAGTGACAGTAACTGACCTAACCTGCATGGCAGCTCTGACAGAATAATACCAACAGTTCAGCACTTGAGCTCATTATTCAAAATCTGACTTGCTAAGGTTGGGCAAACATCATCCTCATTCGACACAACCACTGCTGTGGGAAGGCACATGGCAAAAGTGCCACAGGCCAGTGGACTGGGGATGAGAGGGGGAGAAGAGCTGGGGACCATGCCTGGAATCTCTCAGGCTGCTGCCCCAACAGAGGGAAGATGGGTATGTGGCATTTTCCACTGGCATGCAAACAGCTGAGCCTATCTGATATCTGGCACACAAGTGTTTGGCCAGCTATTTACCAGCTCACAAACAGATAAATATGCAGAGGAGGGTGCTCACAGCTTTCCCACAAAAGGGAAAAGTGAGAAAGAAAGAGACACAGAAAAAAAAAAAAAAGAAAGAAAAAAAAAAAGAGAAAAACAACCCCCAAAAGAGAACAGGAGTGAGAGTTGTCAGTGCCCGCAAGCACTCGCAGGAATAATAGCAATAATCACTGTCATCCGTAAGAGGCTCTTGCGCCAGGTTCAGCCTCTCCCCCTCCCTCTCTCCCCTCGCCTTGCTGTCTGAGTCACTGGATCTGAGTCACACTCCTGTTCTATTCCTGTACCCTTCCCTTCAGCTGGGGATGTAGATTTGTTTTGGCTGGAACGATCTGGGCACAGGAGGGACCATCTGCTGCTAGTTCTTGCTTGCTTTGCTCTTGTTTCTTTCCCAGAGAAGGGAAGTGAGTGCTGCCATTGCAATAATTCAGAGGGAGCATGCTGGGAACATACACCCCTTACTGTACAGCCAAGGACTGCCATTTGTCATCTGAAGGCTTGTTATCCGTGCCTGACCCTGAGCAGTTGTCTCCACGTGCTTAAGCAAGCAGCTCTGACAAAATCACTTCCCTGCATATCAGCTCTTTCCCGAGGAGGGAGTTTTTCCTTTGGTCAAACCCCAACGTGTTTCTGAGGGAGCTGGGGTGGTTAGTACAGCCTGCACACTGCTGTGAGGAAGGAGAGGCACACAAAACAAGCTGACAGCATGCAGGGACTTGCAGTCAGTGTGCACAGCGCATGTTATGATGGAAGGAGTGCTCCCTTCTGGTTTTCCCATCAGGAGCAGCAGCCACAGTCAGTATGCACTCTGTCTTTTACTGCAATAGTAGTAATTGGCAGTGGTGAGGAAATGCAAATGACTTAATGCCTAATCCACCACAACCAGTGTCTTAGCTGATTCCTGAATCCACAGTCTGAATAGGAAAGTCAACAGAGCAAAGGTGTGGGAGAGGAGAATTCACCAAAGAGCTGAACTAAAAATGGACTGGAGGATAGGCTGAACGAACAAGAGCAAAGGTCTGGGAGAGAGCAAAGTCACACTACAGGCATACCAGGGCTTTCAGGAGTGACCAGACCTTTGGGAGGCTCTGTGTCTGAGGCACCTCTCTGGAGGGATCTTTGAAGGATGCAGCAGTTGGAGACCTCCAAAGGAGAAGCTGTTCCTCTAAGCTGTGCTCAAACATGCCAGACATGAAGGCCCCATGATGAAGAGTTGCCTTTGAAAAGCTTAATCCCAAGGCTGTGCAGCAAAAGCTAGTATTTGCCAGAACTTTTTATAGGAGAGACAACAGAAGGAGTTGCTTCATGCCTGAAAGAGAATATAGCTGTCCATTCAATAACAAAGCCTGAATCCTGAACCCTCTGGAAAACCAAATAAACATCAAATCACCTTCATACTTTTCATTTACAGTCCATGGGGCTTGTGAACTTAACCTAAGGTCACAAAGCCCTGAAGCACTCTGTAGTGAGCAGTCTTGCAAGCCCTGAAGGCACATCCACTTCCAGTGACACCTTTCTCAGTCTCATTCCTCACCTATCTCCTGAAAAATTTAGGCTGGATTTCCCAAAATCTGGGAGTTTTAAAATGCTTTCAGTGGCCCATTCCAGAGTGGGGAGTACTCAAATGCCTGCAGATCAGGGACCCCTCAGCAGCACACTGACTGATGATAGCCACCATACTAATGTCATATCCCCCGAGGATCAGGATTGTCAAGCAAATTGATTCTCTGACGAGTGATCTGGGTTCTAATTTCAGCAGAGTAGCAGCTCTTTTTGGGGCAAAGATGCTCCAAAAGCGATTTGGTGTTTGGGATGTTGCTCAGAGGGGCTGAATGTCAGCACATGCAAAACCACCATCTCCACTGGTCCATGTGCCACATCAGCATCTAAGACACTTAAAATGTTAATGTCTTTAATGCAGAGGGAAATCAAATTACCACAAGGATCTGACTTAAAAGGTCTGGGCCAAATTCTCTGTGGGTGGAGATTCCCTGCATCATTCCTAATGGAGCTGTGACATTGTGACTGACCCTCCCCACAAGTGGTGGCTAGACACTCACATCACACTTCCACCCAAGCAAACTCTAATTTGCTCTGGGTCTGAGTCATCTGCCCAGCCAGAGACAAGATGCTTCACCTTCAGTGGCTGAGATGGGCACCTGGTTGTTAAGGTTTGCCTTGCAGGTGTGCCCCAGCCAGGACCTCTGGCTCTGAAGGCTGCCAGCACAAGCTACAAAGGACAGTCCCTGCCTCAAAAACCTTGTACTGCATGCAAATACCAAAGCAGGTGCTTCCTGACTTCTTCAGGGCTGGACACCAGTTAAAACAAAGAAGGAGCCTGGCAGGAGAAGCTCACAAAAGAGACAGGTTAATTACTCAGCTCTTTCTGGGGTGCTGGTTTATTATTTTCAGTGCTCTTATTCAATTCCAGATTATGCAAAACCACCTGATCTCCAGAGAGGCTCCTGTCCCCTCATGACTGACTCCTGCTCCCATCCCTGCTCCCAGCATAACCCTGTCCCAGCAGAGAAACCCTGACCTCACACAATTTCTGGGACTGACTGTGCCAAGTTGCCCCTCAAGACTTGCCAGTTTCTCACAGCTGGGATTTAACTCATATAATTTTTTCTCTTTTCCACAGCCTTTTCTGAGGCAACTCTAAAAGGGATGATTTGGTGTACAGCACATTATCCCTTGTTTTGCCCATATCTATTTGATATAGCTTTGTTCACTCCAAGAGACATGGAGGGGGAGTTTTGACCTATACCAATTAAAAAAGCACATTAATTACTGTTCTAGTTGGGTTCCTCCTGTTCGTGCAGTAGATGTTTCTTATGCGCTCTCCACTATGCATTACTCAGCAGGAAGGACACCCAATTCTTCCCAAAGGTACAAGAGAAACCAAAGACCAGTCTGGAGCCTTCAGCAACATTGCTTTCCCCTTAATGCTCCTTTCTTCCTTTTTGCATCCTCTCTCTTCTGCCCACCAGATTTTATCCCTTCCAAACCTCCAAAACATGAGGTTGATCACAATCAGCCCAAGGTAAAGCATGAGCAGAGACAGCTGATCTTTGCCAGTCTGCATTTTTGATCCCAAGGACCCTGAAGATGATGTCTTCCTCATGTCTCCTTTTCCTAGGCATGCTTCAGGACACCCTGGAATTGCAGTACATGCCAGTCACTGAGACTTACAGCTCAGCAAGTTTAACCTTAGATTCTCTGAATAACATGCACACGTCTTGCTAAAACTGGTGCATTCAGTGAAGGCTTGACATATTATCTTATGCAGCTGTATTAAAAACACCCTGCCCCTCCAACCATAATAACCCAGGCACACATTATAGCTCTAACCACATTTCATAGCCCAGTGCTGTCCCTTAACTGCAAACCTCCCATCTGCAGATCTGCCACATCTCCAGAGTTGGGTTTGTTTCTGACTAAGAGATCTTGAGCAGCGAATGTAGGAGAGGAGGAAAACCCATGGATTGCAGAGGTACAGGAGAGGTACAGGCATGTAGTAACAGCCCATCTGCCCTGTGTTTTCTGCAGAATTTGCCAGATAAGACACGTGTTGACCAGAAAATGTTTATTGTTACTGCTGGCCCTAACTGATCAAGTGTAAAATGCACACCCTGCTTTCCCCTTTGCTGAGCCCTGACAGCCTCACTGGAGAGGGCTCCTCCTGTGCCAGGATTTTGCCTGCCTATAGACAGTCCTGATATTTTGGTCTCCCAAATGCTGGGGCTAAGGGGATCCTCTGAGAAAAAGTCACCTTCATTGCTGCTGTACTCTCCAAAACCCAGCCCCGCCTCACCAGAGAATCCAGAGTCACAAGGCATTTGCAAAATGTATGTGAATCATCCCGTTTGCACAAGCATTTGCACATCAAGAGGGATACCATGCAGGATCAGCCTCATCCCTAAGAGCAAACCTGGAGATCTGTGTCCCATACAGCCAAGGCCAAGGCTTTTCCCCAGAATGGCACACCATGCTGCTCCTGGACACATGTATGCACCTCGCCTGTGAACCTTGCCAAAACCTGGGGAGCAAAATGAGTTTGAGTCTCTGTGAACCTCAGAGAGAGGTTCAGACGTGGTGGCATGGGAGGCAGTCACAAGGCAAATCTGGCTCCTGATGTTTCCAAACTCCTCATCCACAGCAAAGAAGAGTTTATCCTGATTTTTTTACCATCTGATGCACATTAAGAGGAGAAATTTGATACCAGTGTTGCCCTGGAGTTGTGCAGGATGCTCAGGATTTTATGGTACAGCACTTATAATTTCATCCTTCCAAAGAACAGCCCACAAAGTGACTGGAGTTCATTACAACAAGGTTAAACAATAATAAGAAGCTTTTAGAACAGCCCAGATGAGGATGAACACACTTGGAAATCTTGATACAACTTGTGAGTTGTATCCATAGCCCTGAAACAGCAGGAATCAGGAGGAATTCCTCCAATGAGACACAGTGATGCAATCCATCTCTAAGGCAGGACCAGTGCTTGGGAATCAGCGAAACCAGACCCTTAGTTTCTGAGCGATGACAGCTAAGAAGTTTTAATGTTTGTAGAGAGATGTTTTCACCAAATATGATACACAGTGATTAAAATAATGAGCTGGAACAAGCTGAAGTTATAATTGCTCCTTTTCCTCCCCTCCCCTGAGTTGGTCTGAGTGCTTTGTTAACTACCTTGATGAACCAATCAAGAGTTGGCTAAATCAAGGAGGGAGCAAACAAACCCTGGGAGACATCCCTACAAGAAAAGACATAATCTGGACACTGAGCTTTGAAGGCAAGCTGTATAATGAGAGCTGACTGTATCTCAGAATCCATGTTAGCTTGAATGAACTTATGTAATAAACATTTATCACAGAACATATGTCACTGAGCACCTGCCAGACTTCAGGAATAGAGCCAACGCAGCTTGAATCGTATATGTATTAAAAAAACCAACTTGGCGGCAGGAGGCTGGCAGACGCTTTTACTAGAAAAATCAGAAGTGATTTTGAAAGGAGCAGAAATTTCCTGAAACCTCTCTCACTCCATGTGGGAATATAGCACTTGGAAAAAAGCAAGAGGCTGATCAAGCTGTGCTGAGTGGAGGGAGTGGGACGAGCTTCTCTGCTCATCCCCTCTGGAATTTGTCCCTGAATCCCCACTGCTCCCTGCGTGTGCTGCTGCCTGTGGAGTAGTGTTCTGCTGGGGGCTCGTGCCTGGCTCTGCCCAAGCAAAAAGGCAGCACTGGACAGTGCAGGGCAGCTGATGGAAGAGCAGCAAGCACAGGGCTGAGCAGGGCTGGGAAGTGAATTTTTGGTGAGACAAGTGGAGCTACCCAGCTCAGGGGGGAAGTTAGCACCCAAATCAAGCAGAATGAGGTGGTTGAGGGATGAACCAAGACTTTGGGTGGAAGGGGGCTCAGAGCAGCTGTGTTCAGTAGAAATCACAACAGCAGAAAGACAGGGCAGGGTAGTGCAGGGGCATGGGCAGGGTAATCCTGGTCTGGGATTTTCTTCCTGGGCCAGTGCTCCCTGAGGAGCAGACAAAACACAGCAAGGAGCCAGGGATAGGAGGAGTTTCTGTCTGATACAATGAGGATCAGGACAAGCACAGGGCTGTGCCAGGCATGAATTGCTAAACTCTAGACACAGGCTTGATGTGAGAGGCTGGAGAGAGATGTGAAGCAAAGGTGACAGAGTCAGGTGAGAGGAGAGGAAGGGGACTGCCTTGCCTTGCCACTGATGGGTATATCTGCATCAATTGTGCTTTTTCCAGAGCTACCCTGCTCTCCCAGAAACCCACAGCAGGGCACCCATGGCAGCTCTACCCCTGCTGGAGGTGACAGACCTGGTTTCCCCTGCAACACAATTAACTCAGGCCCTGCAGGAGATGAGTGGGACTGTCCTGCTCACAGGCTGTGTGTCAGCAGGGCTGGAGCAGGTGTGGGCATCTCTGAAGGGCAGTGCCTGTGCACTGAAGCCAGACCCTGAATTTCCTGTCTGTTTTATCACACTTGCAAACCGATGGTCAAACCCAGCCCTGGGGAGCAGGTTCTCCGGGAAAGATGAGCAANGAGATGAGTGGGACTGTCCTGCTCACAGGCTGTGTGTCAGCAGGGCTGGAGCAGGTGTGGGCATCTCTGAAGGGCAGTGCCTGTGCACTGAAGCCAGACCCTGAATTTCCTGTCTGTTTTATCACACTTGCAAACCGATGGTCAAACCCAGCCCTGGGGAGCAGGTTCTCCAGGAAAGATGAGCAAGATTTGCTTTGCAGCAGGTATCAGCATATTTTTTTAAAAACAAAAACTTGTTATGGGCTTTTCCCAGCATATGGCTTCAAGCCTGATGAACTCTGCAGAACTACCTCAGTTTGATGAATGGGAGTTAGGGTAAAGAGCACAGATAGTAGGGAAGAAGTATACTCCAGGAAATAGGTATAGGATAGGTCCCCAGGAAGCTGATAGTCCTTGAAGACCTGTCTAGGGTTGGAGAGGAGAGGAGATGAGAGGAGAGAGAAATCAGCTGGTCAGATTGTCCAAACTGCACCTGAGTAAATCCAGAACCCCCCTTCCCTCCTGCTATCTAACTTCAGCACTTCTCTGACTGCCTTTATCATTGCATCGGAGCACCATGGGTTGTGTCAGTGCTTTTATCATGTCTTTCCCTGCTGCAGGTGTCTTTGCTTTCCCCCGCAGCTATAAATGAGAAACAAAGCCTTGGGAAAGATTATCAGATGATTTCCCAGTGACCTTTTGGACTGCTGACCCTAACTGAAGTGACCAGGCACTTGCCACTTGACTATTAACTAACCATCTGCCCTGTGTTTGGGCTAGAACCAAGGGCTTGGAAGCAGCCCAGCACGTGCCTTGGAGAGTTTTGCCTGACTTCATTCATTTTGGTGGTCCTACAGTGAGTTAGACAAAAGTGAGACCAGATCCAGTAAGTGCAAGACTGAAAAGTAGCAAGGGAAGGAGAGAGCAGAAGTGTGAGGAAGAGTGAGCAAGGGCTTGTTGGTGCTGCCCTTCTGCAGGGAGCTGCTGGCTATTCAGAGGAGCCTAAGGCTGAACAGCCTGGCTCAGGCTCTCAAGGCATGCATGCCACTCATTTGCCTCCCCAAACGGCTGATCCCAGCTGCTCCACAGGAAGACAAGAGTCTATCTGGAGAGAAAACCCTCACTAACCACCTGATGGTACAATGCTAACGACAACTGATTCATTGTTATTGCAATTCTCCCTGCTGCACTGAATCCACGGGCTTTCATTAGCACTTATCCAGACTGGCTCTGCCACAAGTGTGCAGTACTTACCTGGGTCACAGCTTGCTCGCTGGTCTTTGCTGGTGTCCTGGAGTCATACCACTTGGGTTTTTGTCCCTTGTTGGTGGAAATCTGAATGCTGATCCTGTCAGTGTGTCAGATTCTGACCTGTGTCTCACCACATGAATTGCTTCAATAAAACCCTGCTAAAGCAGAACCGTGATGATTCATGGTAGTGCATTTCTTCCACAAGGGTTGAATGTAGGCTAAGATTGTAACAGATCTGGCATTGATACCTGCTTAGATTCAGGGTCTTTTTTATTTAAAATTAGATTCTAAAAAAAAAAAAAGTCTTTTTAGAGGATTTGTGGAGGAAAATCATACTTTGAACAACTACTAAATGGTGCAGAAAGAGAGGTTTTGCAAAAAAAAAGTTGAAGACACACCTTTCTCTTTCTCTCACCTCAGCTGCCAAACAATGTTGTTCCCCTCAGCTCCCCCTCTCCCCATTTTTGGATTAATAATGTCTGTTTAGAGTAGCCAAAACTAAACAGAAGCTGAATTTCCCAGACGGGAGCCGAGTTCCCTCAGGGAGGAGCTGATGTGGTCACCCAGTGTCCCCTTCCAGCAGCGCCCTGCTTGTTTTACCATTTCTGGAACTGAGTGATTAAAGGGCAAAGCCTTCCTTTCTGCAGTGCTGCACCACTTGGAAGAAGTTTTACTCATCTGCCTAACCATAACCTACATTGTGATAATTAATGAGTCAACACTTCTTTCTGCACATGAGAGTGGCTGGAAACAGGTAAGGCACTGAGATCGGCAGGAGGGTGACGCACCCACACAGGCACCCCCGGGGCTGACTCTGCACTCCCACCACCCCGAGGAGTCTCCACTGGGGGTTGCACACGTGGGATGGACACAGCTCATCCACCAGCTGTGACAAAAACACCCAACCCACCAGCCCAGTGGGGAAAGAAAGAGGCATGAAAGCGAGAGGAAGTGGAAAAGATCAAGGCGAGAGTGTAAGACAACAAGCTCACCACCGGAAAACAATTAAAATAAAATTGCTCAGAAATAGCATAACTGACATGCAAAGGAGATCAAAACAGGCCTCAAAATATCTCTTGGCAGGGGGGCAGGGGGGTCCATGGTGGACACCATGGGGCAGCCAGAGGATGTGCTGCGGGTGGCGGGCAAGCGTTGGCTGTTTCGTGGCCACGTCCACATCCTGCCTGGCTCCCTAGATTCTGACCTACAGGTCTCTGGAGGCTTTGGTCTCCTGGGAGATGAGCAGTGCTCTGTGCCTTCCCCAGGGCACCAGAGCACACGAGATGTGGCTGATATCTCAGAGCCAAGGGTGGTGTAGGGGCTCTGTTGGGAAGCAGGTGCTATTCCCATCTGGCTCACCCCACTGGTTCAACAATTCCTCTGGTGCAAAGAAAAGAACTTGGGTCCTGCTCCACTTGCCCCAGCACAGATTCAGAGCACGTGCTGTTTACATCAACAAAGGGACTGGGAAGAAGGGAAAGGAGAGCCCAGTTCCTCAGGGTTCACTTTGCTGGAAAGGACAGCTGCTCTCAACTTGCCTTCATAAGAGTGCTAAAGTCTTAAGCTGCTGAGACATTAAGCATGCTTTGACCTTTAAGTAAAGATAAGGCTCCAAAGTCAGCATTGTTTTGCTGTAGGTTGCTCCTCTGCTCAGAGCTGAGCACAGCCTTGCTGTGCTGTGTCCTGCCGTGTTTCAGACTGCCGTGAGCTCAGCACCAGGGAGCAGGATCATGTCAGGATCATGTCCCTTGAGTCCACCTCAGCTCTGCTTTTGCCCAGCAGTGTGACCAGTAGCATTCCACCAGCTCTGCTGCCTAACTCTGAGGAGGTTCCCTCTCCTGAAGCTCCAAGCACAGACTAGACATCACAGCTGGGGCACTGTCCCACCACAGCTCCAGAATAACATGTCTTTCATTCCTTGAACAATAATAATAATAAAAAAAAACCAACAGAGAAATCACTCCAAGCATGGGTAGATCTTCAGAGGAGTCCTTTGGGCTAATCTGCCCAAACTTGCAAGACCTAGTTGCAGGCTTGCAGCTGTTCTGGCAACTTTCCAGCTCCTTGTGAATCAGGGAACACTGGGAATGCCACTCAAGGACAGCAAACTGTTTAAAACATAATACCATATTCCCACTGAAACGCATGGATGCCCATGGACGTGTTATTCTTCATTCCCTCTACAACAGAGCATGTGATACAGAGTTTTCTCCAAGGAGAAGAAGGGTGAATGAACACAGTCAGGGAATATCATTGTGTTTCTTGAAAGCATAAAAGGTAGGGCTAAGTACTAGGGATTAATTATTATAGCTGCTTAATGATGCTAGGGATTTTTAATACTATTATTTCTGTGGGTTAACCAGGGCCATAGCAACAAGAACACAGGAGGGCCTCCTGCCTGGGCTGTGCTAAATGAAGGTTTAAAACCCGTTTATACACGGGTTACAGAAGTCACTGGGAGAAAATGCTGATGAACATGGGATGTGGCTGGGTTGGGATCTACTTTGGCTGGCAGCAGGAGCTTCCACCCTATGGGTCCAGACATTCTTGACCAGAGTTGAGGGTAGTTCTAATCCTAATGCAAAGCTGCCTGATGGCCTTGAAACAGCTATACAAAAATAGCCCGTCGACCTCCTGGGTCCTGAAAAAACACTGGCTGCATCAGGGCATTGATACAATGAAACACCATTTTCTGGACTTTAATTTTGCTTCCCTGGGTGCTGAAATGGGGGAGCTGGACACGGGCAGCTCTTGCTCCTTGAATATCAACTCATGTCGCAGTAAAGTAGAAGTAACACGATCCTAAGTGTGAAAAGACAAATTTTTTTTTTTTATTGCTTGTTTCAAAAAGCAAGAGAGAATTATGCCCATGAATTGAAGGAAGTTTAATAAAGGTTTAATTAAGCACCTCAATCTAGATGTAGATGTTCTCACTTCTAGTGCTGGAGGTTGGAGCTGTTAGTCATTAATACTCATCTCAGGTAACTTCCACCACCCTCAGCCCCTCACCTGACGCATGCACACACTTGACAAAGATTGCTGATATCCTCTCTGAAAACTAATGAAATCACAGTGTGATATTTTGATTTCAAGGGCATCAAAGTGATGCAAAATAATGATGGAATTGAGAGGCTCTGATACCACTGACACAACACAGCTCCTCTTGTCTCTTGATCTGAAAGCACCTTGAGAAGGAGATCCGAATCACACCCCCCCACCATCCCCCCAAGAGAAACTGAGGCACGGCACTTTGCAGAGATGCATCCTGCACATCTGGGATCTGCCCCAGCCCCAGGCCAACCTAGCCCTTACTGACCACATTTCCCCCTGGAACAGAGGTGGGATCTGCCACAGGCAGGACGTGTGTGTGTGTGTGTGTGCTTGTGTGCTTTTTTGTGTGGGTCCACAAGTTTTACAGAAAGCAGGACCCCAGACACAATAACAAACAAAGAGGAAATCCAATGGTCAACTGGGAAAG
>VZTT01007990.1:52001-64165 GCA_013400855.1 Buphagus erythrorhynchus | reverse complement strand
TTTTTTGGGGTTTTTTTAGTCACTTTTTGGCTGGCTCAGCTGACAATTCTGTTGAGTTTGTGAGATGATGGCATTTGCTCTCCAGCAGGCTCTCCAGGCTGCAGTCAGTGGGTTTATGAATTTTCTAAATGTGTCTTTCCTTATGCTTTATTTTTTGCCTTTGGAGATTTGCCAGGTAGGGGTTTAAGCCCGATGGTTCTATAGTTCTGTTAGCTTTTGGAAGTCTCAGCACAAATTGCTGGCACAAATTAACCCATTTCATTCTGTCTCCAACTTGATAACTTCTTTTCTCTTGGGAAAGTGGCATTAAACCAGAGAAGAGAGTTGAAGTTCTAGCCCATCATGTGAGAGGAAGGAGGGAGGACAGTTGCTGTGTTTGGGTTGTTTGTTTTTTTAGAAGAAGATACAAATACCTGCAGCTTTGGCAGACTTGGAGTTCTTTATTTTTTTTTAAATTTTATAGTATTTAGGAAATTAGATCTTGATTGTTCTCTTTTCCCTGGAAGACTTTTGGCACAATTCAAGCAAGGGGAAAAAACAAGAACAACCAAGAGTCTCAAAAATATTTTAGTCAAACAAACAATTCAAAATGTCTATGTTTTATGTTGGTTCCTTTTAGCAGCTGCTTGTCTCCAGATGTCTGGCAAGTAGAACACTTTTTGTGAAAATTCAAAGAGTGGTCACTACTTCAGCTAGCAATGGACAAGGTTTCCATCTCTGTTTATTTTTATCTGACTGTCTTCCTGCGGGAAACAGGAGTGAGACAGGACATCTCAGGGTAAGCAGATTATGCAAAAAGAACTCAATTCAGGATTAAACAACAAATATATATTTTAAAATCTCTATTAAAGAAAAAAACAACCCAAGCCTAAGCCCCTTTTTGTCTACTGTGGGGGTTTTATATACCAGAAAGCAAAAGCCCTACAATACCTAAAATTCACCAGAGCCACAAATTGCCTGTGACCTCTTGGAGATCACAAGAGACTGTCACCCCTTGACTTTGTGTGCATTAGTAATGTTGCAAAGGGCTGACTTGCTCCACAGGAAGAGCCCTTCTCCTACCTGGGGAGGACACTTCAGCTTAGCTGACATGGATTGTCTCTTGGGAAGGATTGAAAGTTTCTTTGGAAAATCCTGTGCCTGTTGGATCATTGCCTTTGCCCAGCTGAGGAGCATTTGCAAAATATGAATGGAACTTTAGTTGCTAAAACTTTGTGGGGAAAAAGGGAGACAGCTGCATTGCTACTCTTGGTCTTGGAAAAAAGAGGTAATTGCAATTGCATGTAGTTGCAGTTGTGTGCAGCTGGGCTTAGGGCCACCCCTGTAATTTTATTTATAAATTTGTTTTCCAGAATAAAAAGTTAATTACTCCTTATGTGGCTTAGAAAGTAGTGAGACTAGGATGGATGGAAGGTAAATGGATGTCACCTTTCAAAAAATTGTCTGCCAGCAGGAAAGCAAATGCTAAAGGAAAAAGAATAAGGTTTTAAAAAGGAAAATATTTAAAATAAAAAAAAAAAAGAAAAGAAAATGAAATCTCCATTATTAACACAGTTTGAGCCATAAAATAATATCCTCAAAGTTTATTCTTTAATTGAAGACAACCCTGTTCTTTCTGTCTATCTTTCTGGGCAGTCACAAGGTTCTCACAAGGACCTGTGATTTGCCTGGCCATGCTGTATCTGTCCTGGGGCAAGTGGCCTGCATGAACCAGAACTGAGCCCAGGTAAAAAAACAACAGCTTTTTTGTCCTTGAGAAACAGAGTACCTCATTCCCCTGACCCCCTTCCTGCATCTTGCTAAAGGGATTGAAAGACTTCTGTGGGCCATACAGGCTCCCTGTTGCATTGCCTGATGCTTGGGAGAGCAGCTCCAACACTGCCTCCATCCTCCCTGCCAGTCCTCCCTATGTGAGGTTACTCGACTGTGCATATGAAAATAACTTGTATGTCCTAGTTTATTATTTCTCCTGAGCAGATGAGAGGGTTGGAGGCTGATCAGAGCAGAGGAGTCTCCTGGTGAGTTCATTCTTCAAAAGCTCGTGAGGGCTGCTTCTCGTTAGGGCTTGCTATAGTGCCAGGAGAAAAGAATAATTCTCTCTGGATTCATGTGCACGTCCCTTTACTGCTGTCCTGGAGTGGCTGCAGCTGCTCTGCTCTTGGGATTTTTCAGACACAGCAAACTCTGTGCTAATTAGACTGCACAGGACGCTGGCAGCTGGAGATGGAGGGCTCGGGGCAGGGCGAGCTCCCAGCTGTGCAGAGCAGCCATGGGCATGGCACTGACCTCCCCAGCAGTGCCTAGGTGCAGGCACATGCCCCAGTCATGGATGCTGTGATGCATCAAAGAACAATTGGGGCATCCAGGGGGCTCCTAAACAGCTTTGTTCTTCCTCACCCCAAAAACCTCAGCTGAAAGCCCCTCAAAAAGTGTCTGGGGTCAGCATGTTTAATTCATTGATGGTTCAAAACTGCAGTGAGCTGCGCTGTGGGGTGGGGAGACACAGGAACTGCTCGCTGCCCCTGTCATCCTTGCTGTTGCTCCAGGGCTGTGGTGAATTCTCTCAGGCTGGCTGAGGAGCATTGCAAGGCCAGCCTAAGGAAGCAGTCCTGCATCAGAAAACCTTGCTGCTGGCTGCAGTGTGTTTTCCACAGGGGTAAGGACTATTTCTAGTTGTAAGACTTGCTGCCACTCTGAATCAGTAAAATAACTTACATCCATCAGCAAACAGTAACAGACCTTTCCAAACCAAGTGCTGACAAGGTGTTACATTTTGAGCCCCTTGAAAACATTTTGGGCCACTGGAAGATGAGGCAGGAGGGAGCCATGGGTTTTGCAGGGGGGCAGCCCCAGCATCTATTTTTAGTAACTCACTTTGAAAGTTCATTGCTGATTGTGAATAATTTCTGTGCTATGACCTCTGTAATGACTGTGTAACCAGTTTTGTTGGCTAATGGTAGCAGTGATGATCACAATGCACAGTGAGACATTTAAATGTGATGCAGCAGAAGAGAATTTGCCTAACTTCACCAGTGGCTCTGAAAATTTCTAAAAGGGCATCTTTATTTATGGTCACTCCATCTGCAAAAACTCCACCTGCTCCACCATTTTCTTTGGGTCTCAGTATGCTCTGATGGGCAAAGCATCCATCCCATACCCCTGAGCTCTGCTGTCCTGAGCTAGCACATCAGCAGGTCTCACTGACGGCTGCTACTGCACCAGCCAGGCTGCAGAACAGTTCTGCATTTTCTTCTTCAAGGTTGCCAGTTCTTGGGGTTTAACATTTTATTATTATTTTCTAAATTCTTGGATCAGCCCCTCAAAAATGTTTTGGTGTACAGCTGTAACAGAGTCCAGCTTAAAGAGATGCTCAAGTGCAAACAAAGGCACCACAACAGGACATGGAGCATTTCCCTTCAATGTAACTATTCACTGGGACCTGCCAAAAGAAGCTATCCTACTATTACCATAAAATATGTTTGCATTTTTCAGATGCTCTTGTCTGGTCTCATAAAGAGCAGATCTGCTGCTTAGTGCTCTTTTATGACTGTGGCCTTAGAAAAATTCTTGTTCAATGTTATCATTCAGACCATGATGTTGACCATTATCTGGTCTCTGCTCAGTAGCCTTTTACCAAGTTCAAATTTCCTACTGACAGTGACTGCAAGCTGCTGCATGTGTTTTCATAACAAATCAGGAGGCTCATGTTTCTTAAATGTACTGTTCAGCACCTTTGGAAGAACTCTCTGAAGTCCACTGGGACCAGAAGAGAGGGATTGCTCCTGGCCTGCAATGCAGAGCACTGTCAGGAGAGTTTCAGCTATGCCCTGCCCTGCAGTTTTCTCTCAGTTTTCCCCTCGCTGGCAGACTCCAAGGATTGGATGGGCTGGACTGATGAGGCTCTACCTACTGACAGTGGCAGGTTCAAGTGACTTCAGGATCTGCACTTTCTTTCTCCACTCTTCTGTGCTCTTGCACAGGTGAGCACTTGCCAGGCTGGGTCATCGACTCTCTTTTGGGATATCCTATTACTAGTTTACCTCTGGGGCCTTGCAGCTTGCTGAGGAGGTGGCCCAAAAACTTTTAGGAACTCCTAAATCCATATAGGATATATACTCCTCTGAGGGCAGTTGAGTTATGCTTCACTCTTCATTGCTGCTGGCTGCTGCTGAAGAGAGCAGGTTCCAAGTGCTGTGGATTCACCTGCCCCAGACCACATACTTTGCATCCCATGAAGAGGATGCCAATGGATCAATGAGCCAGAGAACCAGCAGAGATAATGAACCCCAGCCAGGCCTTTCCCTTTCTACCACTATTAGTTCAGTCAAGGGGCCATTTTTCACTTTCCCTGCTCTTATGGAGATGTTCATTAGTGTTAGTCTTCAATATGCAAAGCCACCTTCAAAATATCCTTTCTGGGCAGACAGGGTAACATCTTGCTTGCAAATAAGTAAACCTGTTCAGATGATGTAAGAACAGCTTTTTCAGCCAAACCATTAGCAATGCCTAAGTGTGTCCAAGTTGTGATGGCAACCAGATGCTGCTTTAAACCTTTAAACCACAGGAGTTACAAGCTCCTTGCTGCACAAACGTTCTGGTGAGAATGAGAATGAGGGTTTGCAAACATCTCTTTCCCTGAAACAAGGACGATAAACTGATGGAAGACAGTGGGCCTGTTCTGTGGGATGAGCACCTAACCCCAGGGCAAGACACTCACATACTAATATTTCTGTCTGCTCCTGTGCAGCATTGCTTTATGGTAGACCTCAGTTTGTTGAGAGTGTCACGCTGGAAAACAAACCTACAAGCAAGACTCAATTGCAAATGTTCCTGTTGATACAGAAGCTCTATAGCCACATTTGAAACTTGATCTCCAGCACTTTCTTCAAGCAGAAGGACACATTACAGCCCAGTTGCGCTGACCAAGCAGTATTCACGTGCCAGGCCAGGACTGCAGCTTGGACAGCAGCTCAGGTTTGTGGCAATCATGAACACCCTCTCACCCAAAGCCTTCCTCAGTCATACCCAGAATCCCCCTTCCTGAGGGTACCAGGTACACGGGAGATTTTTGTGAAAAGATGGACAACACAGGGCCCCTACCGCTCTGTGACAGGCCACACAGTTGGTCCCAGCAGAGGTGTTGAGTACATCATTCCAGACCTTCATTAAAACACTAACAAATAATTTTTCATATCAACTACTTAAAAATTGCTTTTGCTTTCTGAAAAATAACAATGCAACAAGAGCAAATCATCATGCTGAGCCTTTCCTCTGTTTGCTGTTCATGTCAGTTCTCAGTGAGTTACAGGATCTTCTCAATGGACTAAGCCCATCACATTTGCCCACAGCTTCCTTAGTGGATGGATCTGAAAATCACATGTGCAGGCAACAAATTATCTGCAGGTACCAGGCAGAGATGTGTCAGGACCACACTGACTGACACAGTGCAGAACTGCTTCTAGTCCAGGAACAGTCTATCTTGAGGATTTCTGCAGGACCTGGCTCAGGGTACTCCTGCTATTACTGGTGACCTGGATACAAAGCCAGATCCTGCTCCCAAAATCAGTTCCACTGGGAAGCATCAGTATTAGAGGACACTGAACTGTTTTTGACACCTTCCACAGCACAAGGTTAGAAATTTAACAACCTTCCTTGCTACCCCCCTTAAAAATAGGAGAGGAATAAACTATGGTAGATGGGAGGAATGAAGGAGATGAGGCTACATCTTCCCTGGAGCAAGGACTTCTCATAACAGCTTGGTGAGTGTTGAGTATGCAGTAACATTTTGAGTTCTGCTGCTCTTGTGCTAGCTACACTGTAATGGCAAGCAGTCCTGCCACATCTGGATGAGGAGTCTGGTTTTCAAGGGAAGCACAGCTGAGAAAGGCTTCAAACAGGATCTGATTGACTGATTAAAAACAGATGCTGTGCTGGCAGACAGGCTGCTGTGGATCATCTGATACAAACCCCTTCCCCTCATTTCTGTACATAATGTCCTTCCAAGCAAAGCCACCTCCTCCATAGCTATGTCTAAATTGCATTAGGAATCTTGGCATTTTTTCAGTTATACATATTGAGAATGGTTTTGCCATTTAAAATATTTCAGGGGGATTGTAGAATCAAGTTGTAGACTGCTTATCAGAAATCCACCCTGTACCCAAAGAGGCAGAGGGCTAAGGGATGCAGCATTTTAATCCTTGCAGTCCTTAACCTTTACACAGCACTCTCCCCTCTTCTCCTGGAGGAGGGAGCTGTATCAGCTCTGGAACCAGAGAGGAACACCCTCCCCATCACCTCACACACTGCTTTAATTTTAAGCATATGAGCAAAGAAGACTCTGTATTGCAATACTGAGGCATGAAACATCTTTCTCTCATTTCACTTTGGAAGGAAACAGCACCTTGCATCAGGTTTGCTTGCCTCTACCTGCTCCAGTATGTCCAGTATGGCTCAGGGCTGCTTTAGTTTACCCATATCCTCACTCTGGCCTAGTGCAGAGACTGGACACTGCACATTGCTAGTCTCTGTACTCAGTTGTTCATCCCTCTAATTTGAGGACTATTACTTTCCTGGGGAGACTGAAGATAATCCAGTGGGCCAGTTGCTGTAGTACTGGCTATGTATTAGTGTTAGTCCTCCCTGGCACTGGAGGATCACAAATTGAATTGTTCCAGGTAGTTTTCCTCTTGCCCTCTTCCCCAAATACAGCTGAAAGAATTCCCTTACTCTCCCAAGACTGCATTTGCTAATAGAAGTCACAGTTCCTATTTAGCCAGAATCAACATAGTCAGGAATTCCTGTATTACACTTACAGGTGCAAACAAGTTTCAGACCAGGACTAGCTGGTTGCTTGGTCACAAATGTAACAAGAGATTCATCCCAGAGAGGCCAAGGAAAGGGGATAACTCCTTTCACTCTTGTTTTTCAGTTTGACAGGGGGAAAGGGCTGGTATCAGTTTGCTGAATAGCAGAACCATCTAAATTAATTTCACATGGAGTGTCTGTTCTCAGCAGCAGGATGCTAATCCAGAGCTGCACTGCAGCCACAGGAGCGCTCAGGGACAGACTGTGGAGAAGGCCTTGTTCACTGCAAAGCTGAGGCAACAGAGGTATCTGCAGTAGGAAAAACAGGGGTTCAGGCAACCACTGGGGAAGATATGTCCAAAAAACTCAGCAGCTCTGTTTTCATCCTCAGATTTTGTGAGCAGGAGAGCACAGGAAAAAAGAACAGTTCAGGTTCAACTGTACACTGCAAACAAGGCACAAGAACAAGTTGTCCAGAGAATTTGTGGATGCCCCAACCCTGGAACTGTTCAAGGCCAGGTTGGATGGGGCTTTGAGCGACATGGTCTAGTGAAAGGCTCCCATGGCAGGGGAGATGGAACTAGATGACCTTTTAGGTCCCAGGTCCCTTCCAATCCAAAACGTTCTGTGACTCTATAAATTCACCCTGGCTCAAAGGCCTGACTTTGCCCACAACTTCTTGCCACTTCCCAACAGCATCCAGTTGAGAAATTAGCACAACACACAACAAGAGCAGCAGCCACCAGGTAATTTATCTGTCACTGCCTTGGCAATTGCTACAGATACAGCCTGGGCAAATGAGAACAGGTAAGCCCAGACACTGTGAGTCACCATGGTCAGACTTAGGACGTCTAATGGCAGTGCCACTGAGAAAATACAGGAACTGTCAGAACAGGAGTGGCCAAGGAGTGCACCACAGCTCAATTTTACTGACGACAATGCTGCCACTCTACCACTGTAACACCTTGGGCCATGCTGATGTGAATAATGACCCTCATAATTACACTAATACACTTCTCTGAGGAGACTCCTCTTTTTGAGCCCGCAGATGGTGTAAGATGGCTTTAAGCAAGACAATAAACCCTTCATCAGGACTTTTAACTCTGCAGCGGGTAGGGATGATAAAACACACAGTTATGATATGCACAAATTGCCTCCCTGGCCACCTTCCAGAGGACAGCACTGTGTCAACCCTTAACTAGGGCAGGCCAGTGTTTATCACTGCCTAAAACAAATGCAGCTCAACTGGTTTAATGCAGTTTTTTGCATCTTAGAATTAAGCAATGAAACATTTTAATGGTGTTCAGGATAGTGAATATCCTAAGCATTTCAATGATTTGGGTTTTTTCACTGTCACATTACATTTTCAAATGTCTCCATTAAAAACATAAAACTGGTAAATTGTCACAACTCCAGACTCACTGGAAAATGCAGGATCTTTGCAGCACAATGCAGGTCTGTTTTGCCACTGAGATTTGCAAGATTTGGGTAAAAAAATAAGATTCAAAGCAAAGTCTTTCAAGGGAAAAATATACACAATAAGATGCGCAGTGCCAAAATCTCCTTTCTGCTTTGCAAGTGCTCTGGAGGCACATTCACACTTCACTGAGCCAAATAATTTCTGAAAATGACTGCACGTTTGGAAAACGTGCAGACCGAGTCCTAACAAGAACTGTTTAGGTTTGAGTCTGAGCCATCTGTGAGCTAAAGAGACAGAAACCATCTAAAAACTGTCAAGCTGAGAGTTTGGTTTCCACAATAAGCTCTGAATCACCTTTAATCTGCCCATTAAGTGCAAGGCAATTCTGCAACAGCCCCACTGGAAATGCCACGGGTGTGAAAAACAGCAGATGGTTGGAAAGCTGCACAAATCGTTAGAGGAGCATGGAAAATTCAGTGCTGGCTATAAAAGTCACTAGGCAAGGGCAGCTGTAAACAGCCAGGTGAAAAGAGGTGGGAGGGACATGTGGTAGCTGCTCTGCACAAATTGCTGCTGTTTCCTTCTCAAAAGCCACCAGAAAAGTGCTGAATCAATCACATGTGAACAGACCTTAAGGTGCTCCCAAGTATTAGCACTAAGGGAGTTTTCCATTGCACTGGAGTTTCCAGGTTTTAGCAGCACCTTGGATGTGATTATGGAATCACTTAAGGACCCTGAGGGACACTAAGAAAGCAAACCCACTTGCTTTTTATAGGTTGTATATACACAACTGTTACAGCCCAGGCAAGTGCTTACTGTAATCTGTGACTGACATAGCAACAGAGATCCCAATATGCTGCAGGTATGTGCAGGATAAACACGACACTAAGCTAGGAGGCAAATGTAGGAAAGAAAGGGAACTCAATATGGCCGGTCTTACACTGCACTCCAAACTCTGTAACTGAAAACAGAAAACATGACATGCAATTAGATGACCAAGAGAGAATTTTTTCCCTGCTTATCCCACCAGTTTACAATATCTTCAAACAAGAGAGGGGTGTAATTTCCAACCGGCCCAACAGGCATGAATAGCCACCTTCTAGGATATCTCACAATGACCTCTGCCAATGCTTAAATAAGGTACTTATTGCAGAAGTGGAAAATGAGGAAAACTGAATTTTAGTAAAGAAAGAGCAGCAGATACAAAACAGGGCAGGAAAGCAGCTGTAATCAAATAATGAAAATCATATACAGTAGTGTTATGACATTCTTCCTATGAAGGATTTAATCCTTTTGTACTTGGGCCTGCAATCCCTGATTGTTTTACAAGGGAGCCTTCTTCGTCCTCCTCTAGCTTTCCATGGGCAGTCCAGAAACACTTTTCGCCTCCAGTTCAAGTAACCTGCAGCTAAGCTCTCTTGCATATATAAGTCTGTCAAAAATCAATGAGGGTCAGTGTAACAGGAAATCAGAGGGACACTGATATCTCCAAGGAACAATCTCTGCCACTAGAGGTTGGGGTTGGAGCCACCATTTCCCCCTCCCCTCCATGCACAGTTTAGGCAGATGGCATCCACTTATACAAATGTATCTGGCCACGGCAAAGGAGAACATAAATGAGTATAGTTAGAGAAAAGAAACCACAAATGCTTTTCAGTTTTATTCTTATTGGGAGGTTAGTGGCATCCTGACATGGTCCTTCACATCATCCAATGAAAACTGACAGGGACTTTTTCAAAGCTCCTAGCTCACCTAGCAGTTTATGGGACTAAATCCTGAAGTAGTGTTGGCTTGGCTGTAGTGCTTTGTCAGCCTGCAGACATGGCATTCCCAATTCCAGATAGTTTTGCTGGGTCAAGACTAAAGTAATCAGGGCTAACAGAAAGGGAAAGTAACCAGATGTGAACACACAGCATATGATGAGTGATGTGTCAGGCTGGTACTACACAATATTTGTACAGACCAGTCAGAAATGGGTATTACAAACAGAGCTGGAAAAGAGTAACAGTTAAAAACATGATCAAGTGCTTTTGAAGGATTTCCCAGAAAAGAGAAAGTCTCTTCAGAAAAATAATGTAACAGCTTCAAAAAACAACAGCAGCAACAACAACAACAAAACAAACAAACAAATGCATCTAGTGATCTTTAAATCAGCTTTTCAATTGGATAAATATATTTGAAATAGTTGTACAGTTCACAGTGGCATAAAGTTCTCTGATTGTTTGAGTGCTTGAAAATATCTCATCAGTAAAAAAATACCAGAGCTGGGGGAGGAAAACCCTCTCTCTGAATTCTGTACATGGGTAAATGCACAGGTTTTGGCAGGCATCAGGTCATTCGATCCATGGGAAACTGACAGCATCACAGGACTGCAGATCACAAGTCAGGGGATGGAGGATAAGAAGAATAGTAAGGCCCATTTTCCTGCAATGAGAACAGAATAAGCAGTTGAACAGATGTCTTCTCCAATACACCCTAGTACAGTGATAGTACTGCAGAAGCAGAAATAATTAGGTATTCTGGCTTTGTCTTCCATGCGTACAGTGAGTGCCACAACTCAACCAGGAGAGGACTGTGCTGGTAAACAGGCAAACACAGGCCTTGGTTTAGCCTGTGTTTTAAGCAGAAAGTGCCAGTTAAACTTTTGCCATTAAGACAAAGCTGTGACAGCAGGAAGCCATGAATGTTGGCATAGCCAGTGACTCAGACAAAGCTACTAATGCAGACACACAGCTCTGGCTACTACTTTGGAGTTACATCACACAGTCTTTGGAATGATTTTGCCAATGCAAGCCATATTCATGCCACCATTTGGTTAGAGACCTGAGGTGAAGAAGGGAAGAGGGTCCCTGTACAAAGGGCACCTTTCTACTGTTCCACTTTACCCTGCTTTTTTTTTGGTTTTTTTCCTTCTCCTGCATGCTTGTTAGTGTGTGGGGCAGAGAAGATAAAACAGCTACTATTTCTTTTTTCCAGCCAGTGTAAGGTATACAGCAGTTAACACAAATTTCATCTTGTCCACAGGCTGTTAGTGTGTTATGTTAGAGTTCTTGGCTGAAGAAGAGCATGAGCACATAGGAGACAGCTCTAATGGGAAAGCAGCCTCCTTAGCCAAGCCCTCTGCTTGGGCTGATGCAGACAAAACATTCAGAGAATCATTACTTATAGAACAACACAGACTCTCCAGGAACATTTCCTCTTCCTTCTCCCCATTCTTAAGATGTGGAAGTCTGNACAGATGGATCTTCCCCTTAAAGCTCTTGCAGAGCAGAACAGGAGCAGCACAAGAACTGCTCTTAGGGCAGAGACTCATGGTGGCCACAGGCAGTCACTTACCCTGACATCATACTCGAGGACAAAAGGGGGAAGATCCATCTGTTCTGGGGGTATGGCTGTGAACAGCTGCTGAAGGCTTTCCACATAGTGGATTTTGTCCTTTAGCCCTGAGACTGTAAAGGTTGTGAAAAACCATGCTGAGACCTGAAAATAAAACCCCACAAAAACCAGTTAACAAGGTGCTGCTTCAAAACCTTCAAGTTCAATGTAATACTCCACAGTGAAACAGGCTCGAGTTGACCTTGAAACACTGAAATTATTGCCATAACACAACAAGGTCAGGAAGTATGCACCACCAACTGCTAGCAAGCAGTGTCTTGAGAGCTTCAAGCTGGTGTTTTCTGACTCTACACTCACTCCTCCCCAAATGCCAGCTTAAGGTCCCTTTCTATTGAGAGTGACAGCTATTCAGCTATTTGTCCTCAAAACCCCATTAGTATAGTGACATGTTTTCACTCCAAGTTTAACCAGTTCAGAAAATCACCTATTTGACTCTGTCAGAAGCATTCTCCACTCTTTACATGCAAGTTTTCACTTGAAAGGAAGGCCAATTAGAGTAAAAGAAAGGGAGACTTATGGTTCTCTTAAATAATTTTAGATAAAC
>VZTT01007990.1:11641-48562 GCA_013400855.1 Buphagus erythrorhynchus | reverse complement strand
TGATGTCCCAGCTGTGCATGGGCAAAGAAACGACTCTTTGAAAATTTAGCAGTCAAAGAAATTCTTGCTAAACATGTGCAAACAGATGTGTTTTCCAGGCATATAATTTTCTCAAATTTGATTAATGTCAGCCAAAAGCAGAATAAACACAGAGGTTAATCTGATGTGAACATGGAGGATCAGATTTCTGTTTTAGTTGGACAAACAAAAATTCTAGGAAGGGCTGCTGCTCCCACTTAGTTCAACTGAAGTACTCATACTGCTGCAACAGGAGTAGTGGATGTGAAGTCCAGAAGGGAACCGGCTCCATCTTCTGTTGCCCTACACAGATCCCAGCCAAGGGTAATAACTTAGCGCATGACAAGTTCAGGTTTTTTGTCTCCTGATGGATTAACAGGATTTTTTCTGCACTCCATCAAAGGAATTCTTCCTATCTTTCTTTACTGCTCTCTACTCTAACCCTGACTAATCTCAGTGCTGCCTGAGACTGCTCTCTGCCCTTCCCAGAGCAGCTCTGAAGTGACACACAGGACACACATGATACCTCTTGTGGTGAAAGAAAAGGTGAAACATCCAGGAGATGGACTACACAAAAAAGAATTCCCTGAGTGTTTGGTCATGGTTTGTCACTCTGCCAGCCAGACAGCAGGAAAAATGACAAGATGTTTCCCTTTGAAAGAAACATGATTCAAAGCTTCCACCTCTCCCTGGTAAAAGCCCACAAAAACCAGGGCACAGACAGTGTGGACTGCATTGGGGTTCAGCTTACCACAAAGGTTGGAAGATTGCAGCTAGATCAAAGGTGGGATGAATTTCAAGTTCTGACTGTGGATCCAAAGGATACTGCCTAATTTTGGGGACTTTCTATATGTCTCCACATTCTTCATGCTACAGGCTTTGTGCTACTCCACCAACATGCAAGATACATTCTTCTTTTGTAAGATTTACCTTACCTTTGAACGAAATGTTGGGTGGACAAAATACAATGCCTTCAAGTTCCTCTTGTACCTGGTTTAGAGGAAGAAAAAAATATTTAAAAGTGAATTCTAACTGAGGTCACCTACACAAGCCAACTGTCAAAAGAGACCGTTTTTCTTAAGTGCCTGTAATTTTACAAAGTTAGATCTAATGTAAGGGCAGACTTACAAAAAAGTAAATATAAAGGGAAAAGGAAAAAAAAAAAAGGCAGAAACAGCTATTTTTCAGTTAAAGACATCACAGCCTTCAGTCTTTCAAGTAGGAAGTGAAAGAAAGTTAAGGACAAATTATGACTGACACTGTTACCCAAACCTCTCCTCTCACAACCAGCAACACACTTTAGCAAAGCCAGGCCCCAGAAGCTCCAGCTCTGGATTGTGACAGACAAGACAACAGGAGTGCCTCCCTAACAGTTTCCAGAGGGAGGCTGCAGAGGACAGAACTTCTGGTTAGAAAGATGGACTTGAGAAGGAAAGAAAATACCTCATCTTTCTTCTTGCCTTTGTTAGTTATTTAGGTCTCCCTCAGAAATAAATGAGAAACCAGAAACAGGGAATAACAAACATTTGCATAGAACAGAGGAAGATGTTCTTTTCCTATTGACACTCACTTGGCATCAACAACATCATAGAGTTTCTTCAGGAAGTTAGAGTCTAGTTGATTGTAATCATTTGTGAGTGTATGGAAGTACACCAGAACATATTCCTTCACTGCAATATGATCCATGACATGGATGAAATACAGAAGAGCCTGAGGCAGAAAGAAACAAAATTTATATTTGCAAAGAACTCTTTCTCAGTTGTATTACATCTTAATATACTTCCCTTATTTCATCTAAAAATCAAGAATCATGAGGCTGGATGGCATTACATTTCAGCTACAAAAGCAAGGCCAACATTCCAAGTCTTCAACCCGACTGCAATAACTTGACAGTCTTTTGTTTATCTGACCTCACAGATGAAGATACATTCTTGCTGTTTCCCTGAAAAACTACATCTAACTCATTACGTTTCACTCTTCACACCTTGGCAGTTAGAGGAGCAAGGTAACTCTCCTTCTTCTTGAGAAGAAAAAGGAGCCCATACTAGCCCTGTTTTTTCTAAAAATAGCCTCATTGAAAAGTGTCAGTCCAATGCACACATAGCTCTGTAAGGGTATATATTTTCATCTGCCTATGAAAATACTTTCTAGTTAACATCTTAAGCCTTCTACAAATGATGTTTCTAGTATTAACACTGAATTATCCTTATAATCAGACTTTTCCATCCAAAACATTCATATGTAACCAACGCAACTCTAGTTTTACAAAGCCTTACCTTTTCCATGTCTATCAACGTTACAGGGATATTCCTCCCAACCACCACCATCACAGTACGCCCACAGTTATCTACACCTAAAAAAGAAAGAATGATGTCTCAACTTCTCTCAGTCATGCCAGGTTTTGTAGCTGGGTCCTTTCAAACCAGAGAGAAAGAGCCTCAGCTCAGAAATTTTGCAATGCATCTGGTTTCCAACAGAGGAAATATGCTTAGTTACTGCTCTCACTATACCTGTACCTATTCTGATACAAAACCCCATGTATCACATCTGAGAAATTTAAGGACTGCAATTTCACATTGCCTGAATACTCCATATTTACCTAAATATCCAATAATAACATGGGTTTTATTTAAAAAAACCCTTCACTTGCAATTCTACCCCAAAGCAAAATTCTTCCTGGAAACCAGGCTCTGAACTCCAATGCACAGATTCCAAGAGTACGCCTCATGGACCTCCTGCAGCCCACTGAGCCTTATCTAAGGCAAACAAAAGAATAGAAATTTGCAGCTACTGAGCAGAAGGTATCACACAACCTTGGTATTTACACAAAGAACGAGGTAAGCTCTGGATTTTCATGAGGCCTAAGAGATCAGCCAAAGTGGTGAACAGATTTTCTCTCCAGAAACACAGCTATGCTTTCAGCATGACCTATTTTATATGCAAGTCCAACGAAAATATTTTTACTTTAAGACAACATAGATCAGTCATCAGTACCCCAACTTACCTGTCTGGTACAAAGCTTTAAGAGAAGCAATGTCAGAGAGGTCTTCAGCTCTTGCCTGACACAGCCAGCGATTATAACTAGAAAGTCAAAAACATCTGGTCAGATCTAATTCTCCTTTGGATTAGCAGTATAAGACTGAAGCGGTATATGGAAAGCGAAGGACAAAACAAGCTTTTACTCTCTGAGCTCTCTCTGATGTTGCTGTTTTCTGACCTGATGGAGCAACTATCAAGTTTTGAAAGAAAGAAGTGTTAGTTACACACCTAATGACTTTCACTTGGACAATTAATCTATATTAATATATATCAACTAATAACTATAGTGGCATTACATTTGGGCTTAAAAGATATCAGAGGTCTTTCCATTTAAATATGCCAGCGTTTAAAAGATAGAAAAANAAGCCTGAACCTTCTTTTATTCATCAAATGGAAACAAAGTGTTTTGCTATTTTTGCAGAGCCTCAAGAACAAGTGGGCAGTATCAAAAGCAGGGGATCCCACTACAAAAAGTGACGACAAAACAGTGACATCTTGTGGCAAACAGGTAAGGCAGCTGGCTGGATGCATTGGGTGTGCTAAAGGGTTCATCACAAGCTTTCCTTTTTCTCCAACCTTCCCATCACTTCCTCCTTCAGGCCAAAGAGGCTACTACATCTATCCAGGATGACACCAGGCTTTACCTGTATTTGCTGCCAGAAGATGAGGCTTTACAGGTAACAAACCCATCATTCATAAGGGTTGGCCCTAACTAACACAAATATTCACATGCACAAACAAATTCTCACTTCCTCTGATGCTGTTTCTGCAATGCTGCCTCTGACAACTGTCCCTGAAGGATGAGGCGCCTCTGTTTATCAACGTCTCCCTCCATGCGGGCAAAAGCATGGGACCCAATGAAAGACAAATCTGCCTCCAGACCCTCTTCATCTGAAGCATCTGCGGTAGAAACAAAGATAGTACAAAATGTTTGGGCTGTGTACAGGACAGCAATGCTGCTGATGCATTGGTACATTTCCCAGTGAAACAACACAGTCATTATGCTACAGATGAACACAAAACACCTGAGGTACCATGACGCGGCTCTGATACCTCACCAGTACCACTGGCAGATCACAGCATGTAATTGAGAACCACTTCCTTAAAATGTTGGTTTGCCTGGAAACTAACTGGGAAGTCCTAGTCATCAGCTCATAACAAAGGGCTTACTCTCCTGAAAAACAAGTTCTGAGAGAGTGACTTCAGCTTCACAGGATCCTACTTGAGCTTTACAGTCATCCTACTTGTCAAAAGGGGAAAAATTAGCATGCAGAGGCACAGATGCTGCAGCTTTATTCAGTTTAGAAGCTGTACTGTAGAAAGGGCTCATTTCTTGTATCACTGACACTTCCTGAACAAATGCTGTAGTGATCTGAATGTAGTTATTTTTATAGTACTGTTTACAACATGACTGGGTGATGAAATAGAAGAACACAGGCTCACTTGCTGGTGACAATACCAAAATGCTCCAATGAATTGATGTCATCCAGGCATGTTGCTAAAGAGTTCCAGGACTGTCTCTGTGGGCAATCTGGACAGGAACCAAGATTCCCCTTTTAGCATGACATGATATAGTAGCAATGGAGCAAGGGTGCAGGATTCCACTATACAAATTCACTCTTACCTATGCAAATCCAGTAATTTCACAAATTATTAGCCAGTGGTTGAACACCTCACACTGATCAGCCACAGTAGCAAATATCAAATATTCAACCTTATTCAGTCAACTGGCTATGCAAAAGCAGAAACTTGAAATTAATTCCAAGTTATCTGCTTTGGATAGTTTAAGGATGTGAAACTTGTACATCGATGCTTAAAAAGTAAGGCAGAATGTGTCTGCTGTGTACATGTTTTGCTACATGTATCTCACCTCCAACCCTGACATTTAGGCAATCTCTTTAAAAACAGACTTTCACTGAACTTTGATAGCCACCTCCAGACGCTGATCTCTGGGTTCTTGTTATTTTATTAGGGAGTTTCTGCTAGTTTTCATTGCCCATCTACTAGTTGGATGCACTGTATTCCTGCTGTATCAATAGAATCGTATCATTTGAGACAACATTTACTAATACATAAAAAACACTTTGCTAATACACAAGACAGATCATTAACCATAATACCTTTTTCAGTTAGGGGCTGCACAAGATTCTGCAAAAACACCTTCAAAGATCCTAATCACATTGGGCAAAAAAATTTACAAAGGGAACGAACTACCCATCTCTTCCATCAAGAAAGGAAAAGACAGAACAGCTCTACTGCAGTTACTGCTGGGGAGCACAGGAAGCCAATGAGGCAGCTTCAGAACTGGAATCATTACAACCTGACTTAGGTGAATTGAGGTAGGAAAACATCTCTCTCCTTCCTTTTCTGTTTTTCCCACTGACTATCTCACAGAGAGGTGCTTAGTCCAAAGTCCAGTTCGAAACTCACCATCTGGAATGCCTGGCTTTTCAGTAATCCTGATCTGCCGCTCTGGTACTACCGGCTCCCCTTCTGCATTGCCAATATCTGCAGGGAGGTAAGGCAAGGATTGGACCTCTTCTTCCAGTGATCTCGGAAAATACAGAGGCAGCAACTTCTGGTAAGTGGCCTACAAATAAGAAAAATGTGTGAAGGGTCTATCACGCATCTGTGCTCTTCGCTTAAACAGCATCTGCCTTTGTAGCAGGGAACTCCTCAGCAGTTTGGAGGCAAAGTACTGCCTCCCTCAATGGTTACTTTGGGCTGTAAGCTGGGAATACTTTATCAAGTAACCTTGATAAAGGTTAACCTTTTGGGTTTTTTTGCCACACTGGCAAATGACTTTGAGAGGACTTTGCTAAAACCTGCATGAACTCAGGTAGATTGCAGATACTTTAGCTTTGTAATGAAGTTAAAATATGCACAGACAAGATTTCAGCAAATGTTGCTTATGTTAAAATCCACCACTACACAGATCACCTTTAGTGATCTGCCTGGGAAAAAAGCACCAACCAAACAAGAAAATCCCTCCTCACATGAAGGAAAATAGTGAAAATCTCTACAGAATATATTACTTCATGGCTCCTCTCCAACTGATTAGCAGTTTTATGACCCCCAACAAATTAGTTTTTTCCTCATCCATATTCCATAGAACCTGAACACAGTGTGGTTGTTCTGCACAGGAAGAAATTCATTGTACAAGGAAAGTCAATATTCAAACTTCCTGCATCTCTCAGAACACGGATCATGTCAAGTTTGCTTTTCCAACAAGCCAGCAAAGCAGTGTTTCAGATCTTTGTAGGTGATCTGTAGGGATGCTGAACTGGCCCTCTTCAAGCACATCTTGGTGTAAGGAGGAAACTGTGTGTGAGGAATTTCCTTTCTTGCTAACAGATAGCATCCAGCAGAACTGCATGCTATCACCTCCCCTACTGCTCCCTGTCCACAGCTCAGCAACACAGAAGCAGAAAGATCCTCAAAGTGTCCATAGTGACTGTTAAGAGCATGAACAGTTCTGGAAAAGAGGCTATGCTAAGAAGGAGACAGAAGGATGCTGCCAGACCAAAAGTCTATGTGATCTGAAAGGGAAATCCAAATCCAGCTTTACTGCTGCAGAGAAGATCAATTGTGCCCAGGAATTTTGGTGGAATGAATGCCAAGCAGATACCTCTTCAAGCTCAGAGACAGCAAACACCACCTTCTCCAGAGTCTCTCCATGAACCTCCAGAAACCTCCTAACTGTGCCTGCAAGGAAGCATATTAATTGTAGTTAGCAAAATGGAAGGAGAAATATACACACACAGCTGCAAGTGAAGAACTCAGAGTGCAGAAGAGAGATACACCTCTCCTCATGCTAAATAGCTGCACAGCTGTAGGCAAGTGTGGATTAAGTGGTGGTTTAACACACCAAATGGGTTGCTGGGCATATTGGAAGCTCCATGTCCACTCTCTCCTGTTGCTGACTTTAGAGAGAGACACAAATAGAGAATAAATCTCTCTGATTTCAGCTTACTAGTCATTCCTTAGACTGTGAAATGTGATTCAATGGCCCTGAAAAATCAAGCCAAATCCTTCCTTTAGACAGTCCTGTGCAAATTTCTAAAACCAGACATCCTTAGAACAATTCACTGTGCCCTAAGTTATCAGCAAAGCAATATAAGCAAGCTACAGCAGATGCTGGTTCAAGGCAGGCTCAGCGTGCCAAACAGGCATATAAAAATTCTATTTGTAAATCATGAGAGAGTGTCCAAACAAATTGGTTGGTATGGTAGTATTTTATCAAGTAGCACACAGAGAAGGTCTCTGAAGGTCTTCTCTATAACAGAAGACAGCAATAAAAGGAGTTATCTACAAAGAATACTTTTGTGGGAGTTGAAGAAACAGCAGAGGGAAAGAAGGAGCTATTTTCAAATGCTTCCTGCGTACTACTGTACAGAAATTCCTGTGCAAGTGTGTTGACCTGTGATATTACTTTACACAACAAATGCAGTTGTGTAGTTGCACAGCAAACAGTTCTGAATGTACTTGAACATGTGAAAAAGCCAAAAGAGATGGGGGAAAGTAGAAACCAGTATATAATATATACAAGTGTATATAATATTCTTGTTTGAGCATTTTTCTATACTTTATTTTCAACCTAGGATGTTTTCTGATTTGTTTCCAGTGGTCTTCCTTTTTTCCTTAATATAGTTTCCTCGTGAGCACAAGGAAACTTGAAAACTTTTAGCAGTGCTTTTTAGTATGAATTTCCATAAAACAAATAACAAACACAAGAACCATTTCCCCTTGTTTGTTCTGAACTGGCATGGTTCGATGGTTCTTATTCTGGGAGACGGTGAACAGCTTATTCCTTTTTGCCATTTTCATGCCACTTAGGAGTTTACAGATATCTATCACACTCCCCCTCAAGTCAGGTATATTCTAGTCTAAAAAAGTCTTAAGCTCATTTCATTATTTCTTGCCTTTTTGTATTCTTGTTGACCTCCTCAACTTCCCTGTCTACTATATTCTTTTTGAATGTGCAGCTTTAAAGGGTGAACAAAGTATTGACTGATTGCAAAGTATTCTTAATTTTGTTGTGTCTTACTTAGCTTGCTGTTTTGAGTTCCTCTGAGCTGTTGTTTTCATGGAACTATTATCATCTCAATGTTTTTCTGCCTATAATCAGCCCATCATTTTGTATGCAAAGGCAGAAACCTGTAGGAGTGAGTCAGTGGGGGAAGGATATAATTTTGCATTTGGATGTGCTGATGACACTAAAATAGCAGATGAAATTCACTGTTGTTTGAGTCTGCCTACAAGTATTCAACAGCAAGGCCTCATCTTGGCTGTTCTGAACAAATTTCTATATGCAGCAAACTCCCACCTCACTTGTAGCATCTTTTCCAGGTTATAAATTAATATACTGAAGAATGCAAGTTCCAGCAGAGATTCCCATGGATCTTTACTGATGAGATCCCAGGGATCTTTACTGAGAGAAAGGATAATTTGCTTTTGTCTTCTATTTTCTGATCAACCATGGATCCAAGCCTTGCCTTTTTACAGGCTCTAATGAACCACAGACCCCTAAAAAAAGGTTTCCCCATTTTAAGAGCAATCTGTCAGAGGTAAGTGACCTGCTGAGATCCAGTTTAGGCTGTTTGCAAACACACTTACGCAGTGCTATGTGGGTTGCATCCTCCAAGGGGTAGCATCTTTTCAGAGTGTTAATGACACAAAATCCTATGGAGCACATTGCCTGTTCCCTGGAATCCAGAAAAAGAGAAACAAATGAATAGACAGCCAGGTGCGAACAGGTGCCTATCAGGACAGTAAGGGAGCACCATAAATTTCTTCCCTGGCTCTAAGCAGCAGTAATCCTCTTTCAGATTTTTGCAGGAGGATTCTTCCATGGCAAGATGCACACACCATCTTTAGGTAGAGAAGGAGAGAACCAATTATTCCCCACTGCTTCCTCTGGTGCTTGATTTCAGATTTCTCCTTCTACCTTGTTACGTTACTTTCTACCTAACTACATTGTTCCTATAGTTCCTCAAATCCTGAATGGAGTTCTTCCCCCAAACTCCCTGCAATCATTGCTCAAAATACTTTTGTTCCTGTTTAGGACTGACAGTAAGGAGAAGGAGGGAAAAAGAAGGTGCTCTTCAAGGCATACACACTCCTGTTTCTTCACTTGACCAATGATTTTGTTTTGTTAGGTCTGGACACAGGCCAAGGTGGCTTACTCATCTTAGGAATGATTAGACAACCATCAGAATGGAGTGACACATACTTTAAGACCAGTAAGGTGCTTCCAGCACTGAGCCACATTTTCAGAAGAGTAAAGCAGAGTTGTTGCCAACAGTAATCAAAGGAGTTTGAGCAAGCTCAGAGATAGTAGACAATTTTACAAACATCAAAAGTTAGTCTAGAAAACAGATTGACTGAAAGACATTCAGTAAGCACAAGTATAAGAATTTTAAAATAGTTTTTGATGTGTTTCAATCCAGGCCTGAATTTGCTTGTAACCTCTGAGGCAGAACAAAACTGGCACATGCTAAAAACCATAGCTGTAATCTTGAGTATGAAACAGTTACTAGTGCACTGTAATACAAAATCCAAGCTTGGAAGAATTGATCTTCCCAACCCTAAAAAATTGTTAGGTATGCTTTCTGACATTGCTCTTGCTCAGGCATATTTTGTGACTGCTACCACTACAACAGTTGTCACAGAAGGAGAACAGAATACAGAAAAATAGGAAGAAAAACCCCTGCTAGTTAAGAGGAAGTAGAAAATACCGCAGACGAAAGGGGAAAAAACTACAAACCCAGCTGCTGCAACTGTAGATTTAGAGGTAACCTTACACCCTGACTCAGAATTTTAGCTGTCTGTTGTACAAGGGCAGAGAAGCCAAACACATGATCTGACAGCAGTCAGATCTGCCTGTGGGTATATCCACATGGCTGCAGACACATGTGAAGTTGCTGCTAGAGCAAGCTCATTTAACACTCGTTGCAGCATAGAACCCAAAGCAATCATTAATGTTTCTCCTTTGAGGAACTGAATGCTGCACAGCTCTAGCCGTTTCACGACTTGAACCAGCCCAGATCTCCCTCCACATTTTATGTACACCACAGCAGAGATAACCAAAAGCATGAAGTACACCATGAACCCACTTGCGCTCTCATGTCGTTAACCAGACCCAGCATACATAAGAAGACATTTCTAGAGGAGAGATCTTTGTGCAGAGCCGAGTTTCCAGGACAGCTGTGCCCCAGATGGCACCCCCTGTGTGAGCTGTGCTTACTTGGCGAGCTGCAGGACGTTGCGGTAGCAGCTGTACAGGGAGCTCTCGGCTGCTGTGCGGTACCGGCTCTTGTACTTGGGGCCCACCGTGTGAATGATGAAACGTGCAGCCAGGTTAAATCCTTTCGTCAGCTTGGCCTCGCCTGTCCTGCAGCCTGGCATAAATAAAACATGAGGGGAAGTGTACATGTCATGGTAAGAAAGCCAGAAGTATTCAAGCCCTTGTCTTCCTCCATACATGGAATTTGGTGCTTTAGACATCAAACATTAGGGATAGCATCCTACCTCATACCAGCTGCTTAGCACCTAGTCAGGCTGAGGAGGTGATAACTCTGCTCATTCCTCTCAATTTTAAAACAATGCATATAAGAGCTAACCAGATATTGCTAGAAATTCTGTCTTAATTGCAGTGCTTACTACACTACTTACAGAGCAAAGGAAGCAATGATTTAATAATGTGCAGAGAATGGATGCACATACATACACCTAGCAATAAAACGTCCTTCTGAATTTAACGATTTGGTTTAGGGAGACCACTCTTTGGATAAAATTACTACAAGTTTCCTTAATCAAACAAACCAGTCCTTGGCAAAGCTATTAAAACTGAATAGATAATACACTTGTTTAATTTATGCTCCCAGAATGAGGTAGCTTGCTTTGTTTTCTAAGTTTCTTCATGTCCACAAGGCAGACACGCAGCTCTGGACAGACTAGTTGTCTGATCTTAAGGAAAGGAAGTTCAAGCAATACATCTAATTGTTCCATCACAGCACCATCCAGTTACAGACTCTAGGAACAGATTCTGTGTTTGAAGTGCATTTTTCCTTCAGCACACAGAAAAAAAGTCTGCTCAACTTCCCCTTCTTCACCTAAATCTAGTCCACTCCAGTTCTGGACAGCTAAAGTAGTAATTCTAGTCTCTCTCTTTCCCTATCCTCAAAGACAAGTATTTTCTAACCTTCCTCCTTCTGCTTGTACAGCTGCACTTCAGCTTTCTGATCTGACTGAAAACCAGTATTTTCTTTGGATTAGCTTTCAATCTGATCTTCTTTTAGGTTGCTGGTGCCCACAACCTGGCAATGAGACAGGAAGAAGCAGCTGCAGCCATCCTTCAGGCAGCAGTGCTGCAGGAGCCTGACTTAAGCTGCCCATTGAGAACAGGGATGTCCATCTCTCCCACTCTACTCTTTCCTCATAGTGCTCAGGCAAGCTAGCAACATGCATGAAAGCGTATTTTATGGGAGGAGACACTTCAGGTTGAAAATCTTCCTTGCCCAAAACTTCAAGCATATCTTTTTAATGGGAACCACACGCTGCCTTGAAGCCAGCATCTTGTAAAGTTTTTTATCCAACAAATCACATCATTAGTTTCTATAGACCTCCATCATGCTTATTCTGTGTTAATGAGAAGGAAGAAAACACCATACTAAAACTAAGCATACTCTTCTGAATACCTGCACAGCCTCTAAGACAGCTCAAGAGAGCAATTAAATAAGCACAATATGGAAAAAGTAAAGCCAAACCCAAAACAATGTATCAGATACCAAGTTACTTTTCTTCCTCTGCACCTTACAACCAGTGAAGAGCAAGCAAAGGCCTGTAGAAAAAACTTGTAAAAAAATAATGAAGCAAGTTTGATTGAGGTATAGTTGTGAATTCAGCAGGGAAACCAATAAATTCAGGGAAGCAGATGTAGCATTGGTAATCTAGGAGAGACCTAACTGAAAATGCATGTTACAGCTTTAGAACATAGACCATGCATTTTTACTTTTTCAGCACAAACATTCTCCAATGAAAAAATGTCAAGGCTAAATGGAAAAGAGAGCAAAAAGGAAGCAGAGGTGCCAAACAAATCCTAAACTGATTTCTTAACTAAGCTTTCCATCCACTTCTGCAACTGTGACAAATACACTATGGGTGCTCAAATGCCAGATCCGTAACCCAGCCTCATTTTCCTCCCCCACACAACATGTCAGTAGGGTGTCACAGAAGAACTGATTTCCATAAAGCTCTGGGCACAAGATTAAAAGAGAAGTGCCTTCATAGGGAGTTGTGAGCCTGCAGAATGCATTACAGGGAGAAGACAAAAGTGTTTTCACTGTGGTAGAAGATGCAAAACTGTGCATAACTCAGCAGGTAAAAGGGTAAATTTAAGAAGCTGAGCACAACAACTCCCTACAGAGCTGACAGATCTGACTTTAGGACTCCTTGAAATGCAGTCCCACTCTTCCCACCTCTCAGGGCACACAAGAAACCCAAGTGTATTTTAGAAGAGCTCTGGCATATACAGTAGGGTCTTAACTATTCTGGAGCACCGACAGTATTTTAATTTCCACCTACAGCACACTGAATTTTTGCTCTTTTAGAAAATAGTCACTTTCCCTCCTGTTTTATTTCTAGGTTACTCAAAAAAAAACCAAGCTGAATCAGCAAAGGATGATTTTATAGAAACAGGATTTCTATTCAATTGTAATTTAAGCTACTGAGAGTTTATATTAGAAATTTGGCTCTTCTATATCCATTTTGTAACTATGTAAGGAGATCAAGCTGTTATCCAGAGTGAGCAGTACCACACAGAGACCTCAAAACTTAGTTCAGTACCATAGTCCCTAGAGATGTGAATTTTTATCTGTAAACCACATTAGACTTCTGTATGACCTTGGATAACTATAAACTCTTGTTTGTCACACAAAATAAGGAAACTCTTATTCCCAATGCGTGTTAGATGAGGAAAAAAAAGGCTGAGTGTTCCTTTTCCATTATCAGCAATAAAATTTGTTAATAAAGACTCTAGGCAAACCTTACCCATTTCTAGAATGGCCTTGCATTAGGGCTGCTTTTGTAGCTTTCCAATAAAGTCATTTGTTGTACACAAAAGACAAATGAACCAACCAACTTAAGAAGTCACAAAGACCTTATTTAGACATGCCAGTGTTTTATCAATCCATCTATTATTATCATATCTTTCTGAAAGACTGTGTGTATATTAATACCCTGAAAGAGGATACACGAAGTGCATGACAGAATCCACTTAATTTCTTCAATGGTGAACTTCAGTTTCTATCTTTCAGACATATATACACACTGAACAGGATAAAATCTCAAGATGTATAGGACAGGTCCCTTGAGCAAAAGCTCTGATAAGATAACTGCTCAAAGTGGCTCCAGATAGCAATGAGAATTATTGTATCACAAAGTAAGGGCTCATCAACTCAAGTATCTGCCACAGACTTTCAATTATCTATAATGTCAACAGCAAAAAGAGACTAGATTTGCAGGTGTTTCCCCCATTTTTTTCATGTTAATACCAGCTGTTGGGGGTTAGGGGAAGCTCTACCTTTTTTGCTTGTGCCCCAATCCTGATGCTTTGTACTATGCAAGGACAGGAGATTTAAATAAGATAAAACTGTCTCTGGCCACCTACCTTTGAGCTTCTGGAGCTCATCCTTCAGGTCAGGCCCAGCATGCATGAATATACTCTCAGACACTGGGTTCTTATCTGTGAGAGTCTCATTGCTGGTGTTCACGATGGCCGTGCAGTTCAGTAATGCGACATCTCCTTTCCTGAGGAAACAGTTTATTGTAGCCTGAATGTACAACTAAGCAGGATATTCTCAAATCAATGCTGACAAGCAAGGAAATGTCGAGTTACAGGAAAAGCATTAACAGGACTTCAGTGCCCATACAGCGTAGTGTACCCTGATGTGCTCACCAAGCCAAATTATCTTTCGGCTCTACCTGATGAAGACAGGCTGCATGCAAAACATCAGCTCCTTAAAGAGCTCCAGCCTCAGCAGTAACTGAGGGATGTTTGTAGAAAAGACAGTGCTGTAGTTGTATGTAGGGCAGCTCAGGCAGCAAACACGCAAAGCAGCTTGTTAAACTGATGGACTGTGTAACACTTCCAAAAACCCACATATTTTCTCTTAGGGATAAGAGTACAGTCTTTGTGTTACATTACTTTCAAAATTTAACCATCTTTTTCAATGTACTTCTTTATTTTTGTGGACAGACTATCCAGGGCACCTTACAGCTTCTGTTCCTCAGACCACTGTGGATGTAGAGTGACTCTGCAGCTGGACAAGCTTTCTTCTCCTTGGTTCCCAAATTTTGAACCCTCAAGTGGATCATGTTCATTCTGCTGTCCAAAGATGAGACATGCAGAAGATAAACAAGGCACAGATGCATAAGAGACAATAGAGTAGCAGAACTTTGACCTGCTTTTTCTCACAGCAGCAGCCATCAGGGATTTCAGGATCAAAGAGCATAGGAAGGAAAATAAAGACTCCCACGCACAGAGAGAAACTAAACTAATGGTTGTAATTCCACACGTTTTTCCCAAGCTGTAAGAGATATTTAACCTTTTACTCCTCTCTTTCTTTACTCTCTGTTTTACTCCTCTCTTTCTTTACTTAACTGAGTTCAGAAAATCCATGAACAGTCCGATCTCCTGCATATATTAACCAGAAAGAGGTTCAGGCTGATCCCTGAATCTGCATCCCTGAGAAATTCTTCTCCCTTCAGACTGATTAAGAGTTATTCATCTAAAGAGCAGGCTCAAGTATCTGTGTTACAGGAAAGAAACATGGGTGGAGTAAGTATAGCACACTACGCTTTATCAATAGATTCTGGAAGAAAGTCATGGAGACAAAACACAGATTGGAAGAAGGAAGGGCAGGAAGAGCCAAAAGCAAGCCACAGGAAAGAAATAACCACAGGAAAGAAATACTGATTTAAAACAGAAAAGTGAAGGCAGAATAACACCAGCAAATACAGGAAAAAACTAGTAGACAGCAAACATTTTTTTTTAATAAAAATTTCATATCCAAGTGCCCAACTAGGTTTTGATACTAAGCCTTCAGTATCACAGTAGGAAGTACAGCTCCAGTCTGCTGCATCAAGGACTGCCTATGAGCACAACCTATGGTGGAGCAAAATCCCAGACTTTCAAAGTTACAGTGAACAAGATTATTTTCTTCCCAGATCTGTAATGTTTGATTCAAGAAGAGAGGATTTAGAGGCCTTATTCTACAGCAGTGATCATTACATGAAGATATGGATCCTGCAGTAAATGGAAAAGTGACAACTGACACACGAGAGCCATGTTGAACTTACCACAAGATTATTTTTTCATTGATGTCTTTCCTGTATGGAAAAGGTGATCTAACATCAACTTGAGCTTTTTCAACAGGACTTTGGTGGCAATCCAGCTGCTTGGCCTCATAGGCATCACTCCAGTCTGGCAGGCTATCAACATCCACAAACTGAGAAGGAGCACCCAAGGGATCCATGGAATGGACACAACAACTCCCTTCCTCCGCTAACTTGTCACACTCCAATTTTCACTGGAGTCTTCCAGGTGCTTTAAAGGGGAAAAAAAAAATCAAACCAGGTCACTAGCTGTTCACTAAAAGTAATTGTCCCATGAAGCCAAACCTTTCACAAGACTGCAATGCAATAACAGCTAGCAGACAACAGAAAAACACATTTCCTACTCAAACACTCCCTCTTTTGTTACTTGTATGCAACAACGCCATGCAGACACTCGTAGTAAGACAAACCTCTTCCAACAATTCAAGGTGAAAACACCTTCTCTACTAAATTGATCCAACTGACTTGTGATCTTGCACTTTAGAAATAGGAAGAACAAATTCCCAAGTGCAGACAGGAACTGTCTTTCTGAAAAGTGTTATTTCTTTATCTGGACAAAAAGCAAATTTGTAGTGGGGAATGTATAATCTATTCTTTCAGAGATACTGGTAAATACTTATATAAAAAAGAAAAAAGACAGAGCTCCCAAACCACAATGTCCCTAACCCCCCAAACCCCCAAACATTACAGACAAACCAACAAAACCCCTCCCTCTCCCCGAATAATACAGCCCTTGCAGCTCAGTGAATTCTGAACTGCTGCAAACAAGACTTACTGTCACATAGTTCTTAGAGCCATGAACTCAGGCACAAAACCCCTTTACCCAAATTAGTTTTGCAAGAAAGAGTAAAGCTGTAAATTTGAACACTGGCCAAGTGAATTTTAAGACTGAACTCTGCCATCTGACTGATTTTGAGATGACACTGGTTGCTAGATGAAGGCTCAAACGTGCCAATATTCATTTTTCAGCTTCCAATAGGCAATGCTTTGGCTCTTACATTTCCACAGTGACTACTGAACTGTACTAGTGAATCAAACTAGCACAAACACACCCACGTATCTTCAATTTGCCACATACGCACCCACTACTTAACTCCTTTCATAGGTTCATAATTGATAATAATTTAAAAACGATCGCACTCACAAGGAGTAATAGTGAAACGCAACTTACTAAGTACATTCATTAGCCAGAGGAAAACAACACAACAAAACAAAACAACCAAACATCCAAGCTCACACTAAGAGGTAATAAAGGCTGAGACTAGGACAAAAATAGCCGTAAGAGCATCTAAGTAAGATTTTCGCTAGGAGAAAAGACAATGAGAGAGAAAGGCAAGGTAAGCGCGCTACACTGGCCCCAGCCGAAGCTCGTCTACAACAGCATCTTCCCCCTGCTGAACAGCCAAACCCAGGGGTCTGGCCACGGCAGCAAGAAGCAGGCTCAGCGGGGCGCGCAGATCTCCGCGGTATCTCCCGCACGATCGCTGCCGGGCGCTCCGGCGGCGGAGGCGGTCCCGAGGGGTTCTCAGGCTCGGAACGAGGCACAGCGTGCTGCGAGTGGGGGCCGAGGCCCCAGAACCCGGGACGCAGCGCCGTGCCCGTACCGGGAGGAGAATCTGCCTCTCCCGCCGCTCCCGCCCCACGTCTCGCAGCTGGGATTCCGGCACTACACTCCGCCCAGCACCCAGCGGCTCCCGCCCGGCTCCCGCCGCGCCCTCCCGGCGCAGGCCGGGTTGTGCCCCCGGCACGGCACCGCACCGCACTCACGGGCACAGCCGCAGAGCCGTCGCCAGCCCCGCCCGGACAGAGGGTCCCGGTCGGCGCCGGTCGGGCGACATCACCCAGGGAAGCTCCGCGTCTGCCGCGCTTCCGCTTCCCTTCCCGGGCGGGGCCTCGGGGCTGCACTGGCAGCCGGGCTCGCTGTGACGCACTTCCAGCGCGGCGGGCCCGGAGCGCGGCACGTGTGGCGGCCGCGGCTTCCCCGCGCCTTCCTTGGCCCCGCATTGCCCGCCGCCGCTGCCATGGGCCTCACGCGGCAGTACCTGCGCTACGAGCCCGCCGCGCTCTTCGGGCTGGTGGCCAGCGCCAGGGCCGGCGTGGCCTTCGTGGCGCTGCGCGGCGAGCAGGGTCGCTACGCGGCCGTGCCGGCTTGCGAGCACGTGTTCGTGTGGGACACAAGGAAAGGAGAGAAGGTGGGACCCAGGGTGCGGTGCTAGGGGCGGTCGGTGGCGGGACAGGGCTAGGGTGCAGCGTGCGGGGCTTTTAGGCCTCCTGAAGCCAAGCGATCTGTAGTACTGGGCAGCGTTTGGAGGGAAGCGACACCTCCGCAGCCTCTCCTTCTCTTGGGTAGGGTGGGCACAGCGTGAGGTTAAGTTGTGGAGTGAGTCTGCAGCTCTGGCTGCGTCCTGGACCATCGTGCTGGTGTCTTCCAGTTCTCCAAGCTGGTCACTGGACTAAAAGGATTCTGCGTAGTGTTACCTTTTGAGGAGTCCAAAATATACTGCAATGCTAGATGCTTACAAGAAAGTCTTGCTAGTTACAAGAAAGTAATTGGTTATTTCTTTTAAGGGATTTATAAGAGTTGCATTTGTTGAAATGCACGTAGCACCAGCACACAGAACAGAGGAGGCTGTGGATGATTTGGATAATGGATGTCTGGAATGCAGCAATTCTCACCTTTGTATTTTTTTGGTAGTAACTTGTAGGCATTAGTTGTTAAAAGGAGGGAGTGGTGGTTCTGCTGCTCTGCTCTTACTGTGAGAGTAATTTATTTTTTCTCGACTTGGTCTTTAAATGGCTGAATCTCATTGTGGATCCCTTGAGATTTGCCTCAGGACCTCAGTTGTGGAAGAGTAATTGCTGTCACAGTAACTGGAAAGCTGCTTCCGGTTTAGCTGGCTGTGTGAATGTTCTTGGACAAACTAGGGATATCATAGAGTTTGTGTTTTGGCTGTGGAACTGGGCATCCCATATAAAAATTGTATCCCATAGGGAGGTTGTGAGCTGTAACTTTAAGGACTTTGCCACACACTGTCTCCTGTGAGATTCAGAAATTACTGTAAGTACTACTGTCCACTGCAAACTGAAATCTGGTTTTGTTTCACAGCCTTTGGAGTGCTGATTGCTGGTATGTTGTGTTGGAGATGTTTTTATCATTCTCATGTTCTTGTGCAGTCTGTGGAAAAGCTGCTCTGTCCTATAGCCGAGAAAGGCCAGGCAAGAGAGGATGCAGTCAGGAAGAAACTTTCCAGCTGTACTCTCAAACAATATTTTTTGCTCTCTGGCACTTAATATGTGGGGGCAGAAATTTCAGATTCTGAGTTCAAGGGCTTGTTCTGCACCAGTTTCCTGTTTGATTTTGAGAAATTTTTTACCTTCTAGTTGCTGTTTGCCATGGAAAATGGGGTTAATGATACTGTATGTGATGCAGGAAGTTGAAAAATGAACTTAGAAAGTGGCAGAAGTGCTCAGTTGCAAGTTCAGGAGAAGAGTAGACTATATTCTCTCTGCTGTATAAGTATCTGACTCTGGCATGTAATTTATCAGCATTATATATGTTTTGTCTCCTAAAAATTGCAGGTTCTTATCCTTAAGGGTCTCAAGCAGCAAGTCAGTTGCCTCTGCCCCTCTCCAGATGGCTTGCACCTGGCTGTTGGGTATGAAGATGGAGCAATCCGTATCTTCAACCTCCTAAGTGGAGAATCGACCATCACTTTCAATGGGCACAGGGCTGCAGTTACAGCCCTGCAGTATGACCACCTGGGTGGCAGGCTGGTGTCTGGCTCAAAGGTGAGGCTTTGACGTCTGGAGCACGACCCTTTCACAGAGATGCCCAGTAGGGAAGGCTGACCTGCACTGAAATGTCCAGTGTTTTAAGTGTAGCCCTTGCCTGTAGCCAGAGGATGGCTGTGAGAGGAACTGGGGAGCAGCAGGGGTTGCAGGCAGAAGTAGGGCACTGGTAGAGCTGTTAAAGTGAAGGATCTCATGAGATCAGGGATAGCAAAAGTGTGTCAGGCTGGGATAATGGTACATTTATCAGTCTGACTGCACCTTTGGGGAAGCAATGTCACTTGCATTAATCATCCTTGTGATTCAGAGTGAGAAGGTGTGCTCTCAGGTAATCTTTTCAGTCTCATGGCAAAAGTTTTGCAGAGACAAGGGCCAGTCCCATGGAGACTCTCTCTCTGTTCCAGGATACAGAAGTCATCGTATGGGATGTCATCAATGAGAGTGGCCTGTACCGGCTGAGGGGACACAAGGATGTCATCACTCAAGTCCTATTCTTGAAGGAGAAGAACTTGTTGGTCACTTGGTGAGCCAGATTAAGAGTAATTGTTGATCAGGAAAGCAGGCTTGGTTGTACTTGCAATTTAGACATCCTGTGTGCTACAGCCATGTGTATTTTCCTTTTTGTCCTGTGATACCTCAGACCCACCAGCATCCTTGAATATGATTTTATCACGTCCATATATTTTTTAAGTCTAGTGCCTGAATCCAAATCTTAGAGCACCTGAAATGGCCATACTGTTAAAAGTGTTTGGAAAAGGGTTTAACTTGTTGGTAAATCCATCAACTTAAAATTATTGTAACAAAGAATAGTGATAACATGTTCATTATGTATGTAACAGTTTTGGGGGATTTTTTTGTTTATCTTGAAGAATTAAGCAGACTTACCTTCTGTATATGTCATTCACACAGCAGTGTGACAGAAAAATTGCTTTCTTGTAAGCTGTAAATACATGAATTAATTAAGAGATTATAGGGGCTTTTAAAATTGATTTGTAGTTATTCAAATGAGCTGCAAGTTGACTGAATCCCTTTAATAATAAATGGTTGACAGGAGATTCTCTTGCTGAAATACCAGTCACTAATTTTTTACTTTTTAATATGCTATTTACTAGCTAAATAGAAGAGTTCATGGAATCCATTCAGTTTAAAATCAAAACAACTTTATTTTGGTGTTTTTTTTTTTTCAGATGGAAAAGATGATACCCTTTTCTTAATGCAATTTGAAATATTTGCAGGTCAGCTTCAGTGACTCGACAGATATCTTTTGGCAGCATTGCTATGCCTTTTTTGTTTGGCTTGCAAAATTCAGTGTTTGAGTAGCTGCTCTGTGATACGTTCTGACACGTTTTAGGTTTTTTTTGTATTTCTACCACTTAGAAAAATGGTGAGTTCTGGAGTCTTTCCTCATGTCTGACTTCTTTGTTCCAGTGCCAAAGACACACTGGTGAAATGGTGGGATCTGGACACCCAGCACTGCTTCAAAACTCTGGTTGGACACCGAGCTGAGGTAAAAAGGAGATGTGTGGGAGCTGTTGGGCTGGTGGGACTTGGGATGTCATGGCTCGCTCTGGGCTTTCCTTCCTTTCAGGAGCTGTAAGCTGGCACCATCATACATTTTACTTTCATTAGGCTTTAGGAGTGAGCAAATGAGAAACTTCTAAACATTTCAAGAGCTGTCATCATGCAGTGGGTGACAATTCCCATGCACGTGTCCCCAGAGGAGGTCCCAGCTAGATCCATTCGCTATCTGGTTGCTGTTTAAATAAGTCAATTAAAGATGCTATGGTTTTTTAATGATAGTTAAAGGAGTCAGTTCCTCACATTGTGCCTCTGGACAGGTCTGGGGGATGGCTTTGCTGTCCAAAGAGAGACGTCTGATCACGGGGAGTGCTGACAGTGAGCTGAGAGTGTGGGATCTCACATACATCCAGGAGGTAAGACATTCCCTCTGTAACCCCTCAGCCCCTCTGTCCAGCTGTTTGTCTTTGAACTGAGATGGAGCTGGAACACGTTCAAATCTGATGGATGTTCTGGGAAACAGCCAAAGCAATGTGTTTGCTATCTGAGGGGTCCAAAAGTTGGTCATGGCATAGGCTTTGCTGTTTCCTGTGTTTTGAGCTTCCAAGTGACGCTGCGAGCACTTCAAGATTTCTACAGTGTGTCAGATCTTCCTGCCTTCTGACTTACAGCTGAGGAAGACAGTCTTGTGTGTGGATGATAATCATGGGAGCACATGGAGTGCTTGGTGCCTACAGGAATGCTGTAGGACACTCCAGTGTATGCTAACCAGTTGTATCTCCAGGGAAATGAAGTGTGAGCCAGAAACCACAATACTATGGCTCTTGAGGTTTTAGGTACTCCTTTTGTTGGTTTTTTTTGCCTGTAATCAGGTAAAGGATCGTGATGAACCAGAATCCAAGAAAAGCAAAGGGTCGCCTTCATCTGGAGCAGAAGAAAACACTGAAGAGGATGAGACCTTAGAGCTGGATGAACATCCTGAGGAAGTAAGATCAGTTTTCCATGCTGTCTCTGAGCTGGTGTATCTAACCCCATTTGCATAGTTTATATCCTGAGTGTCATATTTAGCCTGTTTGGGAAAATGTGATAATTCTTGTCTTGCTCCATGTGCTGGTTACACCTGGGGGAGAGAAGACTCACAGTAGTTTTTCTCTATGAGAACTTCCTTTGTGAGTTGATGGGACCAATCGGAGGCTGGTTGGGTTGTTGACAGCCTGAGAAACCAATTAAAGAAGTTAGTTCGCTCCGTGAAAACACATTTTGACGGAGCTAACCCGGAGAAAAGCTCTCTTTCATTTCCTGCTTCTTTGACGGTAACATCAACCTGGCCCAGGCTCCTCGCCCAGGCCAGGCAGAGGTGGGCTCAGGAGGCCTCTGGGCCCCGTTTTCAACTAGGGGCTTCGATGGCCAGGGGAAAAGAGAAGCCCGTTGCTAAGATCTTAGCCCTCCCTCCTCCCCGGCGGGGCCCGGCCCTTGCCGCCGGCTCGGAGCAGCTGCGGGGTGGCCGAGCCCGCCCAGCCGCCCGCGCGGCCGGGATGGGGGAAGAGGCAGATGGGCCCCGTTTTGGGGGAGCCTCTCATGCCCTTGCTTGCTGAGCAAGGTGGAAGGAGGACCCCCCGGCCCGCAGCTGGAGCTGGGTGCGGTCGGCGCCAGAAGGTAGGCGTGAAGCCAGAGGCTTGTCGCCGGTTTTTCCCCCTGGCTGGGCANCCGGCCCGCAGCTGGAGCTGGGTGCGCTCGGCGCCAGAAGGTAGGCGTGAAGCCAGAGGCTTGTCGCCGTTTTTCCCCCCTGGCTGGACTTTGCAGGTTTCGTCCGGCCCTTCCCCCTCCCCCAGCGCGGCCTGGCCCAGCCCCTGCAACTACTGTGTCAAATTTTAACCCTGCTAATGCTCGGATAAGACTTGTAGATCTCCATTCCTCCCTTGGGTAAGAGGGAAGAAACCAGAGGGACTACACTGAAGTCAGTGAAGCAAGAGCTAAGTTTTTTTAGATGAAAGGAGAATGAGGAGATGCTATGAAAGTTGGCTGAAAATCCTTTTGTAAGCTGTAAAGGTGGACTGTACTGCACCTGTGTTGAGAATGCTTTGCCCTGAGGAGAAAAGAGGATCTCTGTTTCTGGAGTTAAAGCGTGAACAGAGAGAAAGAGAGATAAAGAGAACTTCTGGTTTGGAACAGTTCATTCTTTAAAGTAAATACCCCATGGGTTTAACAAGGTCCATAACACAGCTTTGGGAAAGCTGTGAAGATGGGAGAAGTTCATGGAAAGAAAAGCCATGAAATAACTGTTTTTGTGGTTTTTTTTTTTTTCCTCCTTGTGGAGAAGTCCCTATGGCCTGACAACAGGAAACTTCTCTCTCTGAAGTGAACTGAAAAGGACTATTTAAGTTGGGAACTGACTGAAGTGCTTTTTGTATGTTGTTGTTAAGAAGATGTGGGAGAGGGAAGGAACGAGTGGTCTGAAGATCTTACTCTGAATTTGTTTTCTTTTTTTTCCCCTTTCCTTTGTGTTAATAAAGCTTTTTCTTATACTCTTTTTAAGTTTTAGGCCTGCCTTGCTTTTGCTCCTAATTTTATCTCACAACAGGAAAATAAATATATTAAAATTGGCAAATCTAAACTATAGCACTCCATAACAACTTCCTCAGCAGCAGTTGCTGCCTCATCTACCAGCAAAACATCAACAGAAGTATGTGTGCCAAAACATCCACAGATTTATTCTCCACTGACAGTTTTTCTTTGCTTTCTATTTGAGAAGGACTAGCAAGTGTATAAATTTAAACAGTGCTAATAGCACTCTTTCATCAAACAACACAGAAATAAAATAGTTCCTAGCTGATTGGCAGCTACTGAGTTCAGTACTGGTGCTTAGCTTTGCAGAAACGGAGAGGTCAGAGTTGCACTGTAATGAAATATGGTGTGAGATTGGATTGCAGAAAGCCACTCCCACTTGTGCTGCTGCTGGAGACTTTCCTGAATCGGTCTTTCTGGTAGAACTTTTAGGGGTACTGCTCAGATCTCAGGCTGCTTGTAGTTGTGGTAGATACCTGATTTTGTTAATTAATTTTCCAGCTTCCTCTCCAGAGTATTTCTCACCCTTCAATGCCCTGTTTAAGAGTCTCTGTTCTCACCCTCTCTGACTCTCTTGACTGAGCTCTGCTGCCTCCATAGCATAAGAAATCAGCTCTGTCTCTTAGATGGCTATGGTTTGCCAATAAAGTTAAGTTATTCTTCCACTGAGACTACCAATGATTATTTTCAGCTGAAATGCAGCAAAACACCAGGTGATAAGCTTGTAGCTCACACAGATGCTTGTTTTGTCCCTTTATCATCCTTACTAGCTGTTCTCCCAGGACCCTGTAGATTCACTTCCCCCTCTCCTTGACTTCTCTTGTCAGCAGGTTTTTTGAGTTTGCTTGAGAAGATCGTTTGGACTTTCAGACCCAAATTTGTTCCTCTTTCCCTGTAGCGCATTGTTAAGTGCAGCAAAGTTGGATCCATCATGCGGGAAGGGAGAGACCGAGTGGTGACTCTTGGCATAGATCGGATGGGCAAGTTTTTGGCCTGCCATGTGAGTAATGGGGGACTCTGCTACTGAGCTGTAGAGGAGGCTGGTAGAGACCTTGGGTACTTTCTGTAAAGACCAGCCAGGGTTTTGCATACCTTTGAATTTGTTTGCTCTGACTCCAGGGAACAGATGCTGTTCTGGAAGTGTTCTCTGTCCTTTCTGAAGAGGAAATCCGAAAGAAATTGGAAAAGAAAATTAAGAAAGCAAGGAAAAAAGCCAAGTAAGTTATTTTTTGGATGCTGTCTGTGTCCAGAATGTTCTAGAAAAGCTCTTCAGTAGCATTACAGTACTAGTGGTTGAACTCTTAAGCTTCTGGCCATTCTTTTTGTGCTAGCTGTTGTATTTTGGGGTTGAGCTTTCTGTGGTGCATTTTTCTGAGCATCCGTGGTGCTTGTCTGAACAGCACTGCTCCCAGAGACTAAGGAAATACCTTTATTTCTGAGTCTTCCCTCTGAAAAAGAAAAGCTAAAGTATGCAAAAAAATGGATAAAAATGGGTTTTTCAGAGCTGCTCAGCTCTACCTGACATTGGTGTTTATACTGCTTGGTGTATCAAAGTAAGTTCTTGGTAGGCAATGCAGGAATGAGAGTTTCATCTGAGAATTCACAGAGAGTCTGATACTTCATCTCCTGTTTTACAGCAGGCAGAGATATAGGTGCGAGTTTTCTTAATGGTTACTCTGTGTTAAGTGTCTCTATGTATCCTGGCACTAAACAGGTGCCTCACAACAGCCCTTAGGGAAGGGTCTGGCTCCAGGGTAGAAACTAAAGCATAGGGCAGGTAAATCTGGAAATGCGTTTTAGCAATGGCTGAGAGCTTTTGGTGAGTGATAGGAGATGTGCAGAAGCTGGTCTTGCTCTCAAACACAATTTCTGTTGCCTGTTTTGTATCCATCTTTGTAATGTGCCTTGTGTTTTGGCTCCAGAGGAGATTGCCTTTTTTAAGGACAGTTTGTGTCTTTAGTCGTCTGCATACTGGCATAAACTTCACTGTCCACCCTTCACTGTCCCTATTCTTAAATGTGGTTAGCACTGCTGGGTAAGAGGGAAGTTTTTTTTCAGCAGGCTAAGTGGTTTCCTTATGTTTTCTCTGTTACCATATTAGTTTGTGTTGGCTGTGCTGGGTCATTTGACTCTCCTCCCTTATCTAACATTCCAGACAGAACTCTGAAGAGGAGCCTGAAATGAGTGTGGAGCTGAGCCTGCAGGAGGAGATTCAGCGAGTCACTAATGTCAAAGCTTCTTCTAAAATCAAGTGAGTGGAAAGCCTGTTGTAGAGTCTGATGAGTGATTATGCAGCTGCCTGGGGAGAGCTCTGCATGGCTCAATGCAGGCAGAGGTGGGAGAAGTTTCCCCCTCAACATGTGTTCAGCTTGGAGCTGGGAAGAGGCCTGCCATGATCTCCAGTCCATTCACACCTCTGTGGCTCAGTGTGCACTTGCTTGTTGGATGTGCTCTGTCCATATTCCTCTGTCTCAGTTGTTCTTTATAATCGATCCCTCTAACACTTTGTTTTATTGCCTCTGTGTACAGCTCTGATTTTATCTAATCAAACAGGTCATTTGACTTGATTCTCTCTCCAAAAGGAGAGCTGAAGATGGTCCTGCTGCTCCAGAACAATGTCATTGAATTGTACAACCTGGACCTGTCAGCACAAATGCCCCAGGCTGTCCGTGTGTCCAGGATAACCATTGGAGGCCACCGCAGTGATGTCAGGACGTTGGCTTTTAGCTCTGACAACATTGCCATTCTCTCAGCAGCTGCAGAGTCTGTGAAGATTTGGAACAGGTACGCGGCCTGCTTATGTCAGTCTCCCAGAACTGAGGGATGCTGTGTTAAGAATAGCAGTGATAAAAAAGAGGGGACAATGGAAAGAGATAAAACAGTGAATGAAGTAAAGGAAATAAGTAGAAAAGTGGTTTTCTTTTTTCCTTATTAAGGAAACTGAGAAACTACAAAACTAAAATTTCAACAGAAGGTCTAAACACAAAAGTCATACATAGCAGTCAGGTACAGACTGTATTTTGCTATGGGTTTTTTTCTGTTTTTTCATTTTTAATAAGAGGTGTTAACTGTTACCCTAAACAAGCTACTGCCTGTTCTTTGGGGAACATGTGGATTTCTTGACACCTTATCTGAAGGATCTAGTATTAGATTGAGTAGGCTATTGTGTTGGTCTAGAGTGTTGTGTGTTGATGTAGAGTGCTTCTCTGATGTGGAGTGGTGTCCCAGTGTTTCTTGAGTGGTGCTGATTTCAAGCTCAGTTTCCTCTGACATACTCTGTCCCTTCCTGAAATGCTGTTTAAAATTAGGAGCTCTGTTCTTGTTCACAACAGCAATAGGTCACGATGGTGGACAACATAGCGGCATGCTTTTTATGGGAAATGTTGTTAGCAATACTGCTGGATGGTGGTGGCTTATCTTCTGACACCAGCTGAAGGATAGCTGTGGGTAGAGGCCACACTGGAGCATGTGTCACTGAGCAGGTCAGATTCTGTGTATGATAAGAGGTTTTGGGCTCTTTGTCCACAGGTCGACCTTGCAGTGTATCCGAACAATGGAGTGTGAGTACGCGCTCTGCTCACTGTTTGTCCCTGGAGATCGGCAGGTCATCGTTGGGACCAAGGTAAGGAGTGGCCCTCTGACTCCAGACTGCCCAGGTCTGGGAATATGTTAGGAAAATGTCATGAAGGTAGCCTCACAGAAAATGCATTGCCTCTTCCAATCTGGAGCACTGCTGTGTTTCCAGAGTTGTTACAGAGCTCTTGTGGCTTGAGGTGGAAAGCAGAGGAGAGCTTTGGAAAGGCCCTGATGGAGATCAGGAGTTTGGCTGTCTGTGTATAACAGCCACATAATGAAGCTGGCTGCTGGGAACATGGGTAGTAGGGAGCTCTTCTGTCAGGAGCTATCATGAGTTTTGAGCAGAGGCTGCCTTTCTTCCCAGACAGGGAAGCTGCAGCTGTATGACCTGGCTTCTGGCAGTCTGATAGAGACACTTGATGCTCACGACGGGGCTGTGTGGTCCATTGCTCTTTCACCAGACCAGGTAATTCAGCACCCTTATAAGTATCATCTGCACATCTTTTCATGTAATTCCTTCCTATGATACTGTGTTTGCACCACTGATGGGGGCATGGGAACCCCCTCATCCTGGGAGGTGGAGGATGTAGCTGGTAGTGTCTAAGAACTTTATAGTGGAATCAAAACCACAGCAAGAAATAATCTGCTTGATATTCATCCACCCTAAAAATTCAAACACGTGGGATAGATTTTACCCTTGTTCTTAATGTAAAATGTTGAACTATTGTTCCTTTAGAGAGGTCTGTTTTTAGGGTGATGGTAAGTTGTGTGTGACCTAGTAACAGTGAGTATCTCAAGCTGCCCACAAAACAAAAGTATATTGTTACGTGCAGCTGAGATAACTGCTATCAGTCCCAAAGTTGCAGTCCAGATTTTCTTTTATATTTGGGGTTTTTGTCTTGTACCTCCAAAATAAGCTAGAGCTTTTGAAATTGTTGGTGCTTAGCCAATGTGTGCACTAACCAGAGCAAGTGCTCCTGGTGGTGTCCACTTAATCATCAATGATGTAGAAATGTGCAACATTTCAAAAACGTCCTCTGTGTTGGCGATTCCTCGCTGTAGACTTTCTCTGGGTGATAGGAACTAGTTTCACAGCAACTTTGTTTTCCCCTACAGCATGGCTTTGTGACAGGAGGTGCTGATAAATGTGTCAAATTCTGGGAGTTTGAGCTTGTGAAGGATGAGAGCAGTGTTCAGAAAAGGTGAGAAGATATACCTTATGCAGGTTCCATTGTCCTTGATGGGTGCTTTGAACTGCAAGTCCACACGTGACATCTGTGTGGAACACATGGAGAAGAATCTGGGATCAGTGCAGTTTTGCGGAGACCTGAGCTTAGCTGGAGAGAGGCATTTGCCTCATTCTGATCCCTTTTTGTGTGGGTGAGTTTAGTGTCTAATCAGGCTGGGCCTGCAATCGTTACAGTAAATGTAGCAGTGAAGTTCATCAGCCATCAGAGACTGCTCCTTCCAGTCCTGTGTCCCGGTTTGAAAGACAGGTGTCTGCTAGGGAAAGCAGGGCCCTCCCTTGAAATGGAGAAAGTAAATCCTCTCCCTCTGAATTAGTATAATTTTGAAATTAAGGGGCTCTCAGGCAAAGATATAGGCATGGGAATAACAGTTCTTTACTAGTATATATAACAAGGCAAACAAAACAACAACTGTGGAATTAACAACAAAACAGAACAGGAACCCAGTTTCAGTCCTCTCAGCCACAGGCACTTTCCCCTTTGGTGCAGTTAGGGTGTCATCCTCCTCACCCCCCTCCTGAGAAACTCCCAAAAATCCAGGGAAGTCCATCCCCCCTTGCCCCCCCCATCCTTCTCAGGGACCTAGCCATCAGTGCTTCTTAGCATGTCAATGGGAAAAAAAATCCACAGGCAAAGAGGAAAGGAAAAACCAACCCCCAACATCCTGTCATAGTGAGGAATGAGTGCTGCATGTTAAAATTCACTTGCTTTCCCAGAGTGCAGTGTGGGACTTGTATCTGTATCTCTTCCTACCTTGTTTGCTTGAGATAACAGTTGTTTTTTTCCTGTTGTTGCCAGGCTTTCCATGAAACATGTGCGCATTTTACAGCTGGATGAAGACGTGCTCTGTGTGCGGTACAGCCCCAACCAGAAGCTGCTGACTGTCTCCTTACTGGATTGCACTGTGAAGGTTTTCTACGTTGACACACTCAAGGTGCATGACCAAACGGGCTGTGAGGCTGTGCAGGAAGGGATGTAACTGTAACCTGCAAGGTCAGGAATAGAAAGGAAAAGTGTCTGTTCTATGTGGAACATGCATCCTTCTTCAGGGGCCTGTTTGCTGGCAAACCTGACAGAACCATGGTTGTTCCACACTGGGAACTGGAAGATCCATTTTTCATTTAAAAAGTGTTCTGAGCCTGCAGGTGGCAAAGTTCATTCTAGACCCTGCAGACGTGGCGGTACTCCAGATCTGCCAGGCACTGTAAAGATGGGGATGAATGTGTCTCACATGGCGTTAAATAGGGCATGGCAGAGGCAAAGCCTACGGGAGAGAATCTTCCTTGTGAGCAATGTGTGGTGGATTTGTGAGCTGTGTATTAGCAGGTGAATATTAGGGAGTGACACAAGACAGACTGGTGCTGACAATTACATGGAGAGAAACAGAAATGAACTCCATTGACACTGGTGATTGGCATCAGAGTTAGCTAGAAAGCAAGCAGAGCTAGTTCAGCTTTCTTGGCTGCTTCCCCTTTCTTCTCAGTGCTGCCCTCATGACTGTGCTGCTAACAATGTTCAGGGCAAGAAGGAAAATGGGGCAGTGCAAGAAAAACAGCTCCTGGGGCAGAGCAGAAGTAGCCTGGAGCTTGAGATTTGCACACCTCTCTACTCAGCATGTCTAACTGAGTCACCTTTCTTCTTCAGTTTTTCCTTTCTCTGTATGGACACAAGCTGCCAGTGCTGTGTATGGACATATGCTATGTAAGTATCCCTAAGGCTGTGTAATGTGGGACTGTGGTGATATGGATGAGTGTGAGAACCTCTGCTGAATTCAAGGCCTTTAGGATAATGCTTTCTTGTCATCTCCTTGCTCCTGACTTAGCAGTTTCTGGGTGGGACACCCAGAAGCAAGCCCCTTCTTATCTGCAGTCCTGTACTCACTGGAAGGGGTATCGGAATTGGGATCATGACAGAACTGACCCTGGGGCATTTTGTGCGTGAGCAGAAATCAAAATGCTGTAATGGTCCCTTGCACTCATTGTAACAGGTACAGCCTGCTTTCTGCTAAAGTTACTATGTGAGAGGAGCCTGAATTGTTAGTGGGAGCAGAGAGCAGGTGCTGAGAGGGACTACCCTCTTTGTGCCTGTTCATTCTTGCTCTGATGTATCTTTGAAGTGAGGCTCATTGAAAGCCAAGAAGAATGTCAGGATATAACCAAATACCTGCAGAGGGTCAGAGGAGGGCCAGAGAGCTGTCAGTGGGCTGTGCCAGTACCAGAACATGGGCCACTGGGGAGGAGGTGAAGGGATCAGGAGGCCACATTTCAGGAGCCAGGTGTCTGCCTATTCAGCAGTGCTGAGTCACTGGGGCAGCAGCAGTTCCTCATGGGGCTGCCAGCTAGCTCCCCACACCCTCCTCTCTTTGTTGCTCTGTAGGATGGGACTCTAATTGCAACCGGCTCTGCTGACAGGAATGTGAAGATTTGGGGCTTGGATTTTGGGGACTGTCACCGTTCTCTCTTTGCCCATGATGACAGGTTAGTCAAATCCTACAGCATCTTTGGACTGTGGACTTGTCTCCAAGGAGATGAGATCCAGCAATAATCCTTCTATCTAGCATAGAGTAGGGGGAGCTCTGCAGTGCTCCCCAAGTGGGTAAATTTGAGCCTTTTTCTCTTCCAGTGTGATGTATCTGCAGTTTGTGCCCAAATCCCATCTCTTCTTCACAGCTGGGAAGGACGGCAAGATTAAGCAGTGGGATGCAGATAAATTTGAACATATCCAGACACTGCAGGTAGGAAGTTCTGGAGTCTGTTAAAAGGAAGCTTTATCCCTGCATGAGCAGGATTTTCCTCAGAGGTGGAAGTTGGGTGACATTAATGTCATACCTCTTCTGTCATCTATGCAGGGGCATCACCAGGAGGTGTGGTGTTTGGCACTCAGCCCCAATGGAGACTATGTGGTGTCAGCATCCCATGACAAGTCCCTGCGCCTCTGGGAAAGGACAAGGGAGTCACTGATTTTGGAAGAGGAGAGGGAGATGGTGAGAGTTGCCTTTTTCCTACCAAAAACAACTTCCAGACCTTTTTTTTTCTTTTTTTTTTCTCTTTAGTGGCTTTCTACAGGTGTGTTGCTTACAGTCTTTGACATTCTCTTGTGTGCCTTTCAGCACAAGTGTGTTTGGGAGGCAGTTCAGCAGATGGCTGATGTGTAGGGATGGAGAGCACTGCTCCTGTTACATGCAGTTTGTCCCTTTTCCAACCATGAGAGGTCCATTCTGTCTCAGTGGCAGGCCCCAGAGCTCAGAGATGCTGGAAGAAGCCCCTTCCATTTGAGCATGTATTGTGAGGAAGTATAGGCTCAGAAGGACTTCAATAGGAAGGAAAGTCTGGGGGTCTCTAATCCAAGCCCTTGCTCACTGCAAGATAATCTTAAAGCTATATCAGACTGCTTAGAGACTTGCCTTGATACATTGACATCTCCAAGGAAAGAGGTTTTCCAGACTGTCTTGAGCACCTTTTCCAATATTGAGCCACCACTGGGGTTGGCCCATGTGTTTGTTTCGTGTATATAATCAGAGGTTCCCTTGGAACAATTTGTAACTCTTTATCTTTTTGCTGGATCCCTCAGAGAAGCCTGTTTCTGTCACCCCTTTGTAAAGCAGGTCTCAAACCATGGTGAGGGAGCAAGGAGGCAGAAATGCAAGGAGTGGATGCAAAACCTGCAGTAGCTGTTTGGGATTTTTTTATCCCAGCCTGTTTGCAAGAGCGGACCTACACACTGTACCTTGATGCCCTGTGTTTGGTAATAGGAGAGACAGAGATAGCTTTTTTCCAGATTCCAGAAAAGTTTGTTTTGGGTCAAGTTTGAGTAGCAAGGTGGGCATGAATACACAAGTAGAGAACTTTGCATAACATAATTTGTGCCCTTTCATGTGAGAGATGGCAGACCAGAGACTCTATCCTTTAGAAGCTCAGAACAACCCTGGGACTTCTCTAGATTTGTTCCCTCTGTGTTGTGTGACTGGTGAAAGGTGTGGTGCTGAACTGTGGTGTCTGTCTCAGCTTGGTGGGATCCTAAAGGGCTGTTCCTGCACCCAGAGCAGATTTCTTTTTCTGTGGGAGATTTTAGAGTTCACTGTGGGGTTAGGACCAGGGACAAATGGTTGCCTCTGGCATTTTGCTGCTGGCATTGTTGGTCTCTGCTGATTGGTCCTGGTTTTTCAATAGGCTGCATGAAGCCCTCCAGGCTGCCTTGCTCAAACAGTCTGGAAGGGACTTGCACCCTTGCCTTGCTCATTGCTGTTAATATCTTGTGTTCTCATCCTCTGTAGCAACAAGAAGCTGAATATGAAGAGAGTGTGGCAAAGGAAGAGCAGCCTGTGGTGAGTTGCACCATCTGAATGTGTGTCAGTCTGACTGTACAAACTCCGGAAAAACTGCTTCTATAAGAGGCATAGAAGAGGTATCAGAGAGAAATGTCATTTTCTTGCTTTGAGGCAGCACGGGGGGAAGGGGGTGCTGAAACTGTGGCTGCTCCATGGTGCAGTTGGCTGTGGTACTGTGGAAGGATTGAACTGCAGCTCTGTATTTTGTAGGTGGCTGGAGAGATGCAAGGAGAGACAGGGCTGGCAGGAAAGAAGACCATTGAAACCATCAAAGCGGTAAGGTGCTGTGGCTCTGCCAGTGTGGCTTTGTGCCTTACCAGTCTCTCCAGGGGGCCTGTCACAGGGTCATAGCTACATTTTGAAGAGTAACCAGTGCTGTTGCTTAAGGGCAGAGTGCTCTTGAACGCAGAGGCAGTCTGTCCTGCTCAGAAGCCAACAGGGAGGGTCACACACCAGGAATTCTTTCCTCCTGAGAAGAATGAGGTGCGAGGTTCCTGTAGCTGCAGCTGCCTGTTACATGTGGGACAGACAGAGCTGCTCTAGCCCTGTGGGCTTTGCATCCCAAAGGAGCACAAGGCAGCTGGGATGTTCTCAAGGCATTAGGCCTTTCTGTGAAGGGCTGTGCAGTCCAGTGGGCATCTGTGGAAGGTGGAAATCTATTGCGGTGCTCGATGTGGGAGATATACTACGAAGGTGTGGGGGTGGGTAATTCCTGCAGATTGTAATGTATGTAATGGCTGCAGATTTCAACAGTTTGGTGATTTTCGGAGGAAATCCTTATAGTCTGAATAGTCAAAATGGCCTAACCCTGGTTCGTGCCTCAAAGGGACACTGCTTGCTGGGGGTGGTGGTCAAAGCAACAACTGAAGCTGCACCAGAGAGCACCCAGGGCAGTGGGAGAATGTGGATGGTGTGTGACATCTTCAGGACATGACTTGTGTGTTCAGGGTAATGGTCTGGAGTAGAGGTTATCAGGGGAAATGCCACGTGGTGCTCTGTGTCAGCACCTCTGCTTCCAACTCTGTTTGTCCAGCTGAGCTTTTTCTGGCTTGTCTGGTGTGCTATTCTTGTGCTGCACAGGCTGAGAAGATCATGGAAGCTATTGAGCTGTACAGAGAAGAGACGGCAAAACAGAAGGAGCACAATGCCATATGCAAAGCTGCAGGAAAAGAGGTAAAAGACTGAGGAATGTAAAAATCCCAAAGTGTGGTGGGTGTATCCTTCCAGCTCAGGTGGAAAGGCTTAGCGTGCAGATAAAGTCAGGACAGCTGAAAGCAGCAGACATTTGCTTAAGTCTTTTGGAGAACTAAATGGCACTGTGCTCTGGGGCATAATTAGGGGTGTGTTCTTTCAAATGATCTTTATGCTTAAAGTTATAGCAGGATGTAAGTTTTGTCCCCAGAAGAGTGTGCTGCTGCAGATTCATCCTAAAGCCTCATCTTTGCCTTCATCTCAACACTCCCTGCTAAATAAGGGGCTGTCATAGAAGTGGGAAAAGTGACAAGAAGTGGAAGAAAATTCATCCATGTTTGAGTTAGTCATATATGTCTGAGAAGGAGATTGTCTGGTGGCTGCAAATGAGGCCTTCAGCAACATTCTGGGGAGGGTGGAGGTGTGGGAATTGCAGGAAGACAGTAAAAGCTCTCTACTGTGGGTAGAAGTCTGCTCTGAATATGCATTTATACACACACACCTGCCTCATTCTAACCCCTTCTGTGTCTCTAGGTTCCCTTCCCTGTCAATCCCATTCTCCATGCCTATGGAAATATTACAGTAAGTGGAATGCCCAGGTTGATTTGCTGGCTGAGCCAACATGCTGGGTTTGCTTGTGCAAAGTGAACATAATTTAGGGTTTTCACGGTGATTGAGTTTTTTTTTTTGTTGTTGTTGTTGTTTTTCTGTGTGTGTGTGTTTTTTTGGTATGTTGTTGTTGGTGGGTTTTTTTTTCAGTATCATGCATGTGTGTTACAAAAGTTTAACCCTGTCAGGGTTAACCAACCATGATGGTAGCCAGGACCATATGATGTTCCTTATCATGAGCCAGGGGTTTAGAGTCTTCTCCATGATATAGGAAAGCTTGTTCAAACCTTTCTCAGGTTAATTTATGTGATGTTGCTACACCAGTTACTGATTCTGTTCCAATTCCTGCAGAATTTGCATTGAGAAAATTCTGAATGGTAGTTCAATGCCCGGGTATTGCAGGCTAGAGCTGGTTGCCTTATTCATTCATGTCATACTACTGCACAACAGTTTTCACTAAATTCTTCAGATTTTGGACATACTACAAAATACACAGACAAGGATACATGGATTTCATTGATAAATAAAAATCCACTACTCTGAGTAGATTAGTTTTCCTGGTTTATTCCAGTTTGCACTCCCAGACAGTGTTTTTTAAGTACCTTTAGGAAGATCCTTGTTTTTTCACTCTCCTCTCCTCGTGCAATCATACAATGGTTTGGGTTGGATGGGACCTTAAAGATCATCTGGTTCCAACCCCTCTGCCCTGGGCAGGGACACCTCCCACTAGACCAGGTTGCTCAAATCTGAATGTCAGTGCCAGATTGTACTGGTTTGAAAGGAAAACCAGTGAAAGACTCCAAGTCAGAAATACAATTTAATAGGAAAAAAAAGAGAAAAAATACCTGCAACAGTACAAAAGAAAACCACAGACAGAGTCAGAATACAATCTGACACCCTGTCAGTCAGGGTGTTGGTGGCAGTCTGATTAAATGGTGGCTGCACACCTTCTGGATGACAGATGTGGTTCAGTTGAAGCAGTGGTCCTGTGGAAGAGTGCAGTTTTCCTCCGAAGGTCCAGTGATAATGTAGATAGGTCCGATTTTCCTTTGGGATCCAGTGGAAAAAGGCTGCTTTGGTGTTCTAAATCTCAGTNCTTTCAACAGATGGTGATAGAATACATACTTTTGGGCACATCTTTACATTGTAACCTAGAACACAGATGAAACAGCCTTTGTCTTCCTTCTCATTACCTGTAACCACCTTGCAAGAGCCCTTCTGTTCCTTCCTCCCTGATTATAGATCTATTTAATTATAAGTTGGATAGACTGAACAGAAGTGAATGAAATCGTATGACTTAGAGGCACTTTTCTTTCCCAATTCCCAGCTCTATTCTGCATCTGCCAAACACTTTCAGCAGGTAAAAATGAGTGGTAGGAATTAAGTGTGGGAATGAGTTTTGTATAAGGTTTTATATATGTAATTTGTTTTATATAAAAAGCTTTTTACTAGTTTGTACAAGATTCACTGACATGAATTGAGATGACTTAGCTGGTTAAATATAAATTAGATTTTTCACAATGTACTTCACTGGTGTAGAGTACCTGAGAAGGCTGAGGGAGAACTTCTCAGGGTGGCAGCTGATTAACGCTGAAGGGGTTTCCTCTTTATTATATACAGATTGATGTGTCTGTCTCACAAGATGTGATGGTATATTTTTAACAGTGTGAAATGGACCTTAGGGCATGTTGGTCCTGGAATGTTTTTTGTTAAGCAGGGCTGGTGTCTTTCCTCTGTTGCAGCCTTCTGCGTATGTGCTGGAAGTTTTCAAGAAGGTCAAGTCGAGGTGAGTGCTGAGAGCTTTATTGCTGAACAGATTTGTGTTGGGTTTCTAGGCCCAGGACTGGCTGGGGTCCTTGAGTGGTCTCTCATATAAGGTGTGGGCAATGTTAGAGAATCTGGAGTCACTGTTCCCGGCAGCCTCTTTTGGAACATTCGTGGAACTGGGGAATGAGAAGTGTTCCTTCCATGGGGAATGTGGACTGAAGTTTCTGGATGTGAGTTGGCTTGGAGAGGTATGTGTATGTGGAGAGCAGTTTGGAGATGCTGAGGAGGGAAGGCTGTGTGCCTGCTCCCTGTGCTACAATATGTCTGGCCTGTGCAGATGCGGGCAGTCATGGACCAGCTGTGAGAATTGCTTAGCACAGCTGAGTACCAGAACCCACCTATGTGGATGTGTTTCCTGTTCATCTGTAGCAGTGCAGTTGCTGAGACTAATGCTTGTGTCCCTTTGCTTTTTCCATCAGTGAGCTGGAAGAGTCTCTCCTGGTGCTGCCCTTCTCCTATGTACCTGATCTGCTCAGACTCTTCAATGAATATGTTCAGCAGGGCTCAGATGTTGAGCTTCTGTGCCGAGCTCTCCTCTTCCTGCTCAAGTGAGTCCTTTATCTGCCCAGACAGTGTCTGGGCTATCTTTTGAGTCTCTGGGCCTGAAACTCCTGGGAAGCATCCTTGAGAATAAGTGCATGGTCTCTGCAGGAGATAAGGAATCTCTGCAGCCCACAGTGAATGGTGTGTGGGAATGAACTTGGATGCAGAATGCTGACCTGCCTGATTTACTAAAGAAATATGGATATTGGTCTAGTACCGATATCCAACTGTGACGGACAAAAACTCTCTAACAGTTTAGAGTTAGAAAGTGTATGT
>VZTT01007988.1:1270-15203 GCA_013400855.1 Buphagus erythrorhynchus | reverse complement strand
TAAATTTTTTTATTAGTGGTTTTCGTCTTTTTTGCCTCCCTAGTTTGAAATTTTTTTTATGCTTTTAATATTTTTTCTGTTTCGTTGTCTTTAGGTGACTTGATTTACAACAGAGTGGATAGTGACGGATGTCGATTGTATGCCATCTGTAGCCCGACATGTAATATTGAAAGACATAGTGTGCATTGTAACATGATATCTTCACCAGCCACTACTTCCTCTGGGTGGTCTACAGTAACAACATCAGTTCCTTTGCCTCCCACCTATACAAGTGCTAGTTTTCATGGTTGTGTTTCCCCTATTTTTCCTCCGTTACAAGTACGTATTTTGTGTTATTTTTTGACTGTTGATATAACATTATTTTTTGTGTGATACCAGATTGGAACAGTTTCTAGTCTTTAAACCTTACATATGCTGATTGTCTTAATTATTTTGCTAATGATGGGCAATATATAGGACATAATATTTGAATTTTCCTTTTTCTGAGTTTCTGTATTTTGTACTGCTAAAGCTAGTTACAATACTCTTTTCTTGTTGCTTTATTTTTCATAAAACTATTTGATGCACTGCATATGTAAGGTGTCTTCTCACTGACATAACAGAAGGAGTTTTCTTGTGGATCTTATTTTCTCACTAAGGGTAAGCATTTAAGATAGAGTAAAGGCTTGTATCTGCTTCTGTTCTCCTGCACTTTTATCTATACTCCTTTAAACTTTTTTATTGTTATGTTCTCTGTTGACCTTGAAGTATACTATACATAGAATAGAGGAAATTTGTTCCTGTAACCTAATACATGTCCCTCAAGCCCCAGAAGAGCTCTTCATGCAGAAGAAAAATGTGTAGTTAATGTTCCCACCTCCTTTTAGCATTAAAAATTAATCCTGTAGAATATTTGTTTCTATATATGAATATACAGAAAAGCTGTAGAGAACTTTTTACTATGAGTGAAAATTTTCATTTTAGTCTTTGTTTTAGATTTGGAAAAGTAAGTATTTTTATATCCCCCATAACATGGTCAGAATTTTGAAAACGTCTAGTTGCCATTAAGTATCATTAGTACCACAAATTGAAGACAAGTAACACATACTGCTTTCCTTTCCAACACCACCATTACTGGAAACATTATAGAATAAATCTAAGAAGAGGAGTAAAGATTATGCCTATTTGCAGAGTTTTGTGACAAAAGCTTTTTCTTCATTTTTTCAGCCTGGAGAAAGATTCAAATTATCCAACTGTACAGAAGTCATCTGTAATGGAGACAATGATATAGACGTAGTACCAACGTACTGCCCACCTGTAAAGGCAATTACCTGTGCAAACAAATATCCACCAATGCTGGTACCTGATGAAAATGGATGTTGTTACCGATATGAGTGTCAATGTAAGCACCAATAGATTCAGGAATAACATTTTTGGAAAAAAACCCAAAAGCTGAACTTTACACAGATTATATAGGCATTTTCATTTCTTAGGATTGCTCTATAAATTGTATTATCTTCAGTGTAGCTGTCAGGGCCTGGGGGTTTTGGGCCCCGAACTGCCACAAAGTGCCCCGATAAGTTGTCCTATAAGGAACAGCCTTTCCTGGTGTCTCAGGCAGATTTCAGCCACAAGGTCCGAGGATGCAAGCAATGCCTGGAGTCCAGGCTTTCAGCTCTTTCAGCCTTGATTGCAAAGTACCTTTAGCCAGCAGAGGAAAGAAACTGAGTAAGCTGCATGGAGATTCCGCAGATACTTTATTTCTTCCATTAAGGGGTTGCAGGCAGCAATCCAATGGACAGGGTACTAACAGGGGATTTTGTAGGGTCAGGGTGTCTTAATAACGGACCAATAATATAGGGGATTCTAAAATGGACCAACTACTAGAGATTTTATGTAAAAAGGGACCAATTACCGAGAGGATTGAAAATGGACCAGTAATATCACAGCGAGATAAAGCGGGGGTTTGCAAAGGGGGGAAATATTTCTAGTATTAGTCATTCTAAGTAAGCAATTTCTTATCTAAGGGATAGCTTTCCAAGGAGGCCCTGCTAGGGTTTCTGCTCCTTCCACACTTCAGTTTTTAATTTTTTTTCTACATAAATTCTCATCCTAATCTTAATATTTTCTCTGTACCAGGTGTATGTAGTGGATGGGGTGATCCTCATTACATTACTTTTGATGGAACCTATTATACCTTCCTTGAAAACTGCACTTACGTCCTGGTGAAACAGATTGTCCCTAGATATGACAACTTCCGTGTTTACATTGACAATTATTACTGCGATGCAAAAGATGGACTCTCCTGCCCTAAATCCATTCTTATTTTCTACAAATCTGCAGAAGTGGTGCTGACTCGTGAACTCATGAATGGTGTGATGACTAATGTGGTAAATTTTTTTTTTCTATTTTTGCAAAAAAGAAATAGTGTCCATAAGCCTTGCTGATGCTATTCTGAGATACAGTCTGTTGGAATATCACATCATGGAGGTGATCAGGGCAGATTGTATCACTAGGGGGGGAAACAAGTATTGCACTGGATGCTAAGAACAAAATTTGTATTTCATGAGAACTGGTACATTGTGCCATACACTTATGTAAACAAACACACTGAAGAAACACAAATGCAAGTGGAAAGCAGGAATCTTCTTTTGGGGGGAAGATGGATATGTATCCCTTTTTTGCTGGATGACTAGGAATGCTTTCCCTACATATGGATCTTCAGGCACTGAACAGCACTGACATGATTCCCCCTTCAATTTCCTACTGTGGAGAAAGGTATAGCTGAAGAGAAGGGTTGACATAGGCAGTCACCTCTCCTTCATGATCCAAAGTAGTGTTGGCAAACCAACGAAAATGAAAAGATCGTCCCCCTCTTACACTGGAGAATCTATTAGTTGATTAGAGAATCTATAGAAAGGGAGAAAAGTGTCTGAATAGGCACTCTTGCCTTACAGTGCCATGCCACAAATTCTTAATCAGAAGCACGTTGGTTCCAGTGATTACCTGTGAAAAAAAAACAGTAACTGACAATTTTAACTCATGCTTTAGCCTGATTCAGTGAGAATAGAGTTACAGAATAACTTCTGACAAAATACTATTAGGGAAATATGTTTACCTTTATTAGCTCATATAAGATACAGGCTACAAATTGAAAAGTTTAACAAATAAATATGATCAATACTATATAAAACTGGCACTAAGGGCATCTGACTTCATTTTGAGTTCAGACAACACTTCCAATGTCAATTATTATGTAATAGAGGGATGGTGTGATTATCTGGCAAAGTTATTACATAACAATGGCAGGGATGTTTCTGTAGCTAAAGAAAACTACCACTCATTTTCATATGAAAAATGTTTCCAATATGCATAATCATGAGGGATACAATGAAAACACTTGGATTTATATGTTTAGAATACTGTGTATTGGTATACAATCAGCACAAACACAGTACGTAGAGGCCGCTTAGATTATTAACAGATTATAGCAATATAAGCCAAGATATCAATGCAAATATATGCTGTCATTAGGATGCCAATGGGCACTGGATGTGATGAACAACAATATGGAGTTATGCATAATTATGAAGATTAGAAAATACATTATTTACAGCAATCAGGCAGAAGCAGTGCTTGTTCTGATGTGGTGTTTTGTTTTGTTATTTTTTTTAACCCTGTATTCAGATGTATTTCAACAAAAAGATTGTTCAACCAGGCTTCAAAAAAGATGGCATTTCTTTCTCCACTCTTGGCATCAATATGATTGTTGAAATAGAAGAAATTGGTGCTGTTATCACCTTTAGTGGTCTGATTTTCTCTGTGAAGCTCCCATACAGCAAATTTGGCAACAACACCGAAGGACAATGTGGTAAGAAGGATGCACAGATTGGAAAGGGTCCTCTTTCCCCACTCCTACCTTGGTTATGCTCACCTGCTCTGGCTATGCAGTCTTACAATTTACAGAAACTTTTAAAGAGCAGTAAATGGAAATGAGTACAGTTCTGCTCTTCAACTTCTGTAGGATGTCAATAGCTCAATATTTCTTTGGGGTTGGGGTTTTACATATGTTTTTCCATAACCAAAAGTTCATATAACTAGAGAAAGCGCTCCCTTATGAAGCAAGACAAAATATGCATTTCATGAGCACATCACACCTAAACATATCAGCCCAGGAATGTGTTGTGCATCACTGATGTGGCCTATGAGACTTACCCAGCCTGTCTCTTGCAGGAACATGTACAAACAATAAAGCAGATGAATGTCGCTTACCAAGTGGTAAGATCATTTCCTCCTGTCCCCAAATGGCTCATCACTGGATTGTTGACAACAACAAGGAGTGCCATGGAGTGCCAATACCACCAGCTATAACCACACCTCCACCAAAGCCGCAATGTGAAACACCTCGTCTCTGCAAGCTTATCTTGAGCGAGTAAGAAAACAAATTCATTTTTTCTAGACAAAACTGTCTCAGTATCTTAAAAGAAGAATAACAGCTATAGCTTTAGCATGTGATAACAGCTGAAAATGTCAGCTTAATAAGAGTCTATATAGTAAAAGGCCTTTGCAAAAGAAACTGGTCTGCCTTAAAGACTTGCATTCCAAAGATAAGTGAGCAAGGAGAGAAAAAGTCAGAAAATCAGGGATGCAGCAAGCACTAAAATCAATACTCTCTGGATGCAATACTTCCAGAATATGCTCATTACCTATTAAGCAAAGTCTGAACTCTAAATTTGAGCAGGGTCTTCAGTACAAATCATAAAGAACCCAGTTACCAAACCAGTGAAGAGAGCGGATGCAAACAGCTGAGAAATGTCCTTCATTCTTTGTACATTTTACCTAAAACATGGAGTTTGAAAAGCACAAAGGCTTGTTTTCCTGAAGTATTTCCTCTACTTATGTAGGCTGGCAAAAGCTTTTTTCAGACAAGTTATTTATAAAGGCCCTCTTATACATGCTTTCTGTAGTATCTAGTAAGTCTGGAGCTATTTTATGTGTGAGCTTTCTATTGCTCCTTTTTTTCATTCCTTTTTTCTCAATCTGGTACAGTTGCCTTTTACACTAAATTTCCGGTGTCAAACTGCTAAAAAGTTGTGTACACATACAGAAATACTATGACCATTAACATCTTCAGAAAAAAAGGCACTTCAGATTTCTTAATCTTTCTTAAATCTATCTCCTGGCTTATTGGCCATTCCTAGGGTTTTGTTTCTCATACCTTTCTTTCTGAAGCAGAGTCACATGCTATTAACTGGAAATTGTTGTCTGACAGCAACAGACTTTGTATAATGGCTCATTAACATAGAAGGGGTTTGCTTTCTTTACTGCCTGCAGGGTTTTTGCAGAGTGTCATACCGTGATACCACCAGAACCATTTTTCAAAGGCTGTGTTTTTGATGGATGTCGCATAGATGATGAATTCATGCAGTGTTCTAGTTTAGAGATATATGCAACAGAGTGTGCTGCTAGAGGTGTCTGCATTGACTGGAGAGGAATGACCAACAATACATGTTGTAAGTATTGCAGGACTTAAAATGTGTGTGATAAATGCTAGAAATTAGTGTTTTATTAACTAAATACGTCTTATATCTGACACTTGGTTACTGTCTACAAAAATCCAGTGGGGTCCTTCTCACAGAAGCTGCAGGTGAAGAAGGAAAAGCTATAGTATTTTTTTCCGAAAACAAATACATCTACTGTCAATTTTTTAATCCTTTTTTTTTTTCTATATAGCATTCAGCTGTCCATCAAGCTTGGTATACAAGCCATGCGGGCCCATTAATCCAGTTAACTGTGACCAAAGGTAAGAAAAAACAAAAAAACCCCACCCTGAAACATCTGCTTATATTTTTCTTATCTCTCTACTTTCCTCAGAAATTTGAGTTATTTCATAATGAAATGGGTTGTGAATTTTACTAATTTATTCAAGGTTTATAAATACCAATCAGCTCTAGGAACATGTGTTTCCTGTTGCCCTTAGGAAAGTGTAAATTTTTTGTCTTGTATCTGACACAATACGCTGCTCTGCCCCCTGCCTCACCACAGAAGTGTTGTACTCAAGCACATATATTCTTCCCATTCCAGCTATGAGCGTCCTGGTTATGGAGTAACTGAAGGCTGTTTCTGTCCAGAAGGAATGACACTCTTGCATGCAGAGAGCAACATCTGTGTGTCTGAATGTGGTAAGTCATCTGTAGCTAGCTTGGGAAATAAATAGAGATCTGGATAGTTAGTCAGGAGGCCTGAGTTCTATAGTGATCTTCTGCATGGTCAGATCATTGCAAATCAGCCTCCCTAAATGTCCCCAGTTACAAATTGAATGATAGTCAATATTGCCTTTTTTCCATCATCCTTCCTTATATGAGATCCACCAAGGTGGTAGAATTATACAGCTCAGCAAAACTAGTCTGCATATTCATTTTCTTGTTAGCTTTATCTTCACAGTATTTTTATTTGAAACTGCACATATGCACTCCTTTGTCAGTTTTCAGTGGTGTAAATACCCATTCATTTGTTTGTCTTTTATTTTTCTTTCCAGTCTGCAGAGAACCAAATGGAATGTCCAGATGGGTGAGTATCACAAGTGTGGCTTAATGAGCACAGACAAGTGAAACAAGATGGTATTTAGTGTTCTGCTAAACCAAAGCTTTGTCACAAATATTTGTTCACCTTCAGTCTTAAAAATAGTAAGTGCTAGAGCACCCCTAAGAAATTCAATAGTAAATGATAAAATATTATTTCAATAACCTCACACACAGGAAAAAAATCTTTTAAAAAAGCGAGAAAGAGAGATGGGAGAAGTGGAAGTTAGGCATATATGCTTATTTTAATTCCACAAGTTTGGCTCACTAAAATTACTAGAAATGAAGGGGAAAATGGACAACAGAGTTTACCTGTTACTTATGTTCATAGCCTGCATTCTTAGCTCCTCAGCTGCATAGAAATCAGCAACCTAATGTGAAAATGAGTATGTCATATGATCATTTCTTATTCAAAAATGGATGCAAGGTTCCATCACTTCTCTTTTAGAACTCCTGTAACCCTCATAGTAACGCTATTAACAAACAGAAAGTAATAGCTTTGTGAACTCAGAACCTTTAGTGGCCTCCAATATCTTCCCCCAATAAGCAGTTTGAGGGTCTCCTATAAAATCTAAAATATGAAAAAGCTGATATATCAGTTATCACTATATGCATGAATATGTCAACTGGAAGCAAAATTACTTTTGTCTATTTTTATATTTAATTTTTTTCTTTCCTTTGTCTGTGCTTTTTTATTTAGCCAGGAGAAAAATGGACAAAAGATTGCCAGGAATGTGTCTGTGACAAAAACACTCTTAAGGTGAAGTGTACAAAACATGAATGTTCTCTGACACAGCAAATATTTTGTGAAGAACCAGGTTACATACCTGTTCAGATACCGATACCAGAAGATCCATGCTGCACTAGGACTGAGTGCTGTAAGTACTGTCTTAGTTCTTTCTCATGGGGAATATTCTATATTAATTTTAGGAAACTACAGCAATCATTTCTCATTTTTTAATACTTTGCATTGATGTCATAATGCTTTTCTCCCTCATCCTGCTTTTTAGAGCCTTCTTGCAGAGCATAGAGTTACAAAAGTAACCGAAAATCTTCTATAATTTAACACTGAAAGCCTTTAATACTGCCACTATCTGAAACAATATTCAAAAACCATTCAAAACATTTTCTATTTCAAAGACCAGTATTAGTAAAATTAACTTAAAAAATAGTCCTGACTATTTAAAAATTGCTCCAGAAAGCTCCAGAACCAGTTGTCAGACCAGAGAGTCATCAGATTTCCCCATTGGTACAAATTTGTCTTAGAAATTCTCTCTTTCCAACAATTAACACTCTGTTCTTCTCAGTGTTTTGTTTTACAAAGGTTATGGGAAAGCCTGATCACATTAAAAACACCTTGGCACATAGACTGAATTAGTCATTAAATGATCTTGTGTAACCACCATATATACCCCATGGGAAAACTTCAGAAATCCACGTAAAACAAAATTGCTTTAATTCAAAAATTCTGAGCTTATTATTTTCTATATTCTCTTACATGAAACAGACTGCAACACAAGCCTCTGCCCTGGCGCCACACCCCAGTGCTTAGAGGGACAGGAAATAATCACAGTAATGCCACCTGGAAACTGCTGTCCTGTCTTTGAATGCAGTGAGTATTGTGCACCCTCTTTATGTGCAATTTACTGCTATATGTTTCTAAGTTACAAAAACCTTATGGGACAGATGCAAATTATCTGTGTTATCATATTGGGCCTTGTTGTGAATGAGTGTTTTAAGGCTGCTGCCACGGGCCTACAAAGCTACAAAGCAGAAGTTTTTTTCATGCATTTCTGCCTCTTAAAACTTATACCTCCTTCTTCCTTCTTTACAGGACAGGGCTGTGTAGTCAACGAAACCTATTATGCAGTAAGTACACAGAGTTACTCTCTATAAAAATACACCTTCACGTAGTTCACAGTGCAGTGTTTTTGAGACACCTGTCATGGTCCATATTTTGTAGGAAGGCCTGAGATAAAACATTATTCATTATTTCACTGAGGTTAATGCTCTCTGTAAAAGCAAAAGCATTTTCTGCTCTCCTTTCTACAATAGCAGAATTTGATTCCAAAATCGATCTTACCAAACCAGAAACTCTGCTTAAATAAAACAACCAATGTTACTTTTATGGATAGCTTAGCCTATACATGGTTCATCTTTGAATTTTCTGTGGCATGTGTACACAGAGCAGCTTGTTTTAACTGGCTAATAATGGGTTTTTCCAACTTGCCCTAGCCTGGAGCTGCCATTCCATCAGGCCCCTGTGAAGAATGTACCTGCTCTGAATTCTCTCCCTCAAAGCCTCAGCACCCTACAGTCAGGTGCCAGCCTGTAATCTGTGACACCTACTGCCCACTGGTGAGTGCTGTGCTGCTCTTAGAAATCCCTGCCCCACTCAGCTCCAATAACTACCAGCTAAGGTCTGTGACCTGACTTAATGCCATTGTCTCCATTTCTTTCAAAACAGGGCTATAAATACACAGTGGAACCTGGACAGTGCTGCGGCGCATGCAAGGCAGTAGCTTGTGTAGTGACTGTGGGAGACAACATTACACACGTGCTCCATGTAATTACCCCTGGTTTAGTTCACTTCTGGGGAGCTCTGCTACTCTTTCCATTCTTTCCTCTTCTTGTATTTGTCACATTTATTTCCTCCATCTTTTCTCATATTAGACAAATTCTTACTCAGGCAGGGACTGGACAGTCTCCACAGAGCTTAAAACAATACCCTACACCACAAAATGCCAGTTCTAAGACTTCTGAAAGCAACTGTGATGTGATACTGAACAATGGCTTTCAGAAATCAACATAGCAAAATACACAGGTGAAAGCAATGGGCTTTTGTTTGTCTCCAGTTCTGGAACTGTAGCACTCATTTTGCTCAAAGGATAATTTTATCCGTGGAGGCATTTTGACACATCCATAAATTCTAATGACAAAACCATTGAAATGCAAATTATTATTTCCAAATGAGTCCATGTACTTACCCTATTCACACAAAAAGCACATCTATATCCAGATAAAAATAGAGCCTCTTCACATGGTTAATGAAAAACACTTAATAGCAGTATGATAATATGGCAAATAATTGTCAGCTGAAATTCAAGGAAGTTGTTTGGAATAATCAAACTACTATACACAGCAACAATAAGCCATTTGGGGGGGGGGTGTTTCATTTTTATATAAGAAGATTTTAATTTGCTTTAATTTTGACTACTTTCAGGAAGGAGAATACTGGAATCCACCTGGTGATAACTGTACTGTTTACACATGTGAAAAACATGCTGACCAGTTCATTCAAGTCATCAAAAAGGCAAGCTGTCCTGCCTTTAACTATGAGGAGTGTGATCCTGTAAGTACTGTTCTACCAGTTCTCATTTTCGGAAAAGTTGCAGTGCCTAACACCAGTGATAGAAGGATCATGGTGTCCAATGAAAATAACTAGCAGAAGCATCATGCAGGAAGTAGCTCTCCTTTTATTCTCTCTGAACCTGGTCCCAGTTAAATTTTATCTCAGAAAAGCAACTCCAAATTAAAATGAGTGATATATCAGTCCTCACTGAGAATCAGGCATTAGAGAAAAGCAAAATATTTTGGATTTCTAGAAGTGTCAAGTGACCTAGAAGTAAAAATCAGCCTCTGGCAAGTCAGTTATTTCATTCATTGTGTTACCCTGTCTGTTATAATACTTCACCTCTACAGACTTTGGTCACAGTATTTTGATTTACACATGCTATGAGCTTTATTGCTTGCTGAAATTATACTACTAAATTGAGCATTTTCATTCATTCCAACTTTCAAATAACTCTTATTAATATTAGCGACTTGCCCTTAATATTTAGCCTTGCTTGAAGTTAGATTGCATGTCAATACAAAAATATACACAGTCTCTTGTGCCAGAGAAAATTAAGAAGCAGGGAACGTCTGCTTTAGTATGCAGATATGAAACCTGAGTTATCTTTTTGTGTTTTCCCACTTAAGGAGGATGTCAGATTTTCTGATGATGGCTGCTGTTTAGTGTGCCAAAGAATACCAAAACGTAAGTAATAATAATTTTGTTAAAAGTATTGATTCTATGTGCCTTATTAGGTATATTAGCCCATTTGCACAATGGGTGCACAGACAGAAGAGGTGAACGGGTTTTGGTTCACTGCTTCACTGGGATGAGAAAGGAAACAGGTGGAAAAGAAAGGAACAGGACATTTCCACTGTGTGTTTTAGGTCCTTGTGAAATAGATGGAGAACTTTCCCACCCCCTAATGTTAAATGCTGACTTTTTTGTGGGAGGGTAAGGACTATGACTATTCTCCAATTTCAATAGATACATTCTCTTTAAAGAGGAAAGCGAAGCCAGTTCTGAGAGATGGGTGTGCATTGAGTAGTTGCCACAGTACTGCTCTTAATTTCTGCATCCTGCACCAAGTTGCATAAGAAAAAGGGAAAGTTTCATCCACTGATAACACAAACAGCAAGTCTTCATTTGGCCCTCAGCAATTAATAGAAAAATGCACTGTGACTTAGTTTCCTATTTCAGCTCCATCCACCTTAGTTTTCAGTTACAAACTATCATATGGTACACAGCTATCTATTTATATGCACATGTATTTTAACCTATTTTCCTTTGCTTTGTGATTATCTCAGTTTGTATGAAGTACAATACGACCACTGTCATCAACTATAATGGCTGTGTATCTCCTGCACCTGTTGAGATAACATACTGTGAAGGCAGCTGTGATGCTTACTCACGGTAAGTGGCATAAAAGATAATTGTGGCCTCTTGTGTTCTACTCTTTACACCAGTTACATCAAGCAAATCACAAATGTTTTTCTGATGTGTTCAACATCCGTCCAGCCATCAACTGTTTCCATTGTGCTAATTAATATGACATTGTACTAGCTTGATTACCTCAAGATGCAGTGTTTAACAGCTTGTTCAGTGTCATAGGGAATAGACCCAAATTTTGATTTAGCCCTTTTAAAACGGAAGTTATTTTTTTCTCATTATTCTCTCACTGGACTGGCTCAAGAGGTGATCTGGAATAATTATTTTTACTTTTTTCTGTGCCCTAATGGAGACTTAGAGTCATTAATTTTTACAATGAGGAGCAATTTACCTGTATTTTACCACTATACTGTAAGAATGGTAATATTGAGCAATAGTCCCACATGCAAGCACACAACTTGTTATGTTTTGTGATGGGTGGGAGGGACAGTGTTATTTCTCACAAATTCTGAATCTCTCTCTTTCATTGGTTTTTCAATCAGATATTCTCAAACAACAAACACAATGGTGCACAAATGCTCGTGTTGTCAGGAAATCAAGACCAGCAAAAGAAGGGTGACTCTGATGTGCAGTGATGGAACTTCCCTTGATCACTCCTACACCTACGTGGAGAACTGCAGCTGTGTGGGTGCTGAGTGCATTGCCCAAGACAACACCCAACAGCAGACACAGCAGACAAAGACCTCTCAGGAGCAAGCAAATGTCAAAAATTAGAACTAGAGAGAAGTCCTCAAACAAGGACTGAGCATAAGACTAAATAAAGAAACTTCAAAAAATACAAAGTGTCAAGAGCAGCTAAAATTTTGGATGAACAGATGATGTTTTCTGGATAAACCCCCAGTATGTCTGTCTACAGAATTTCAGTTTTCATTATCACTATCTCTCCCATTGTTCTTTTCTTTTCTTTTACACCTTGAGAGGTACAGCACAAGTTCATCCTGACATTTTCTGTTCATTTGTCTTCTGAGAAGTACTGGACTTCTAATAACATTTTCATTCCAGTTCATGGAGAAAAATCAAAAGACAAATCCAGAAAACAAACCAAGCCCAAGGAAAACTGTACCCCTCTGTTTCTATGCTTCTTTTTTTATTGAGGAAAACTTAGAGTACAGAAAGCCATATATTTTCAAAACTGTAAACTTCAATATTTTGAACAATTTATGATGGACATATTTCCCTACATGATTTTGTGAGGATGAGGAAAAGGAAAAAAATCCTGTTGTGAGAAGCTGTTGCACACTACTCTTTGTTTACATAATACTATCAGCATAGTAGCTGTATGAAAATATGGATTTTTTATTTTGTTTTGTTATGTGGTTAACTGTTTACAGAAGAAACATATATACATATATATGTATATATATATTTGCCAACAGAGGCATATGAAGGATTTTTTTTAAGCAGAAGTATAATAATAATAATAATAATAATTGTAAATTCTTTCCTAGTAAGCTTTAAAAAGTTGAACCACTGCTATTTATTGGTTTTTTAAACTGATTTTTTGAGTAATTTCTTTCAGAATTAATGTTATCCCATTTCTTACTCTCTCAGTCATGTTGTCTGGGTATGGTATATTTTCTTTTGGTTTTGAATATTATTTTATTTTTATTCCTTAAGAAACAAAAAAGAAATTATGATTAATAAATTTTGAGCATTTTACAGCACATCTGCTTTGACTTCTCAGTGAATCCCTTGCATAAGAGTTGCTGGCTCCATAAAACCTAATTCCAGGTCAAAAGTCAATGTAGGCAATGTAGCCCCTATAGAGTTTTGATACTGCTTTGAATGGAAAACACTCAAAAACAAACACTTGGAAATGTTCCAAGCATATCACTTCAGGTGCTATCAATTAGTGAACTCTCAGAAAGCAAGCATCTCTCTGAGTCTGCACATGTTTTGTAGCGCTGAAAGTTCTTTACCTGACTGGCATAAACTATCCAAAGTATTTCAAACCAGTCTCATGTTTTAGAGCCCACTGCACCATACATAAATCTCTGAAATGGCACTGTTGTAAATCTATGCGATCACTACTGAGAGGAAAGCTCCTGTCTTTACAAACAATTTGATGGGTGAAGGTGTGGGTGTTAGTGTGTTTGAAATGGGTCCCAATGTCGCTGCTGGCTTTGGGCAGCCGGTTTGTTGCAGAGCCCGGCTCCTGACACAGACAAGGGAATGCACAGCCTGACTTTCTGAGCTTTGGGGTAACACAGGAGGTTCAAGGCGGGAGGGAATATGTGGGAGGCGGTTCGGGAAGGCTGTGCCTTCCCTGTGCCTCGGAAAGGAAGAGGGCAGCATGTGGCCGGGAGTTTAGGATAACAGGAGGCTGCCCCCTCTGGAACTTGGAGGGAGAAAATCCCGTGGGTGTGTGCCCCGGTGGGCTTTCTCACTTTATTTGAATAAAGTTGGAGGACTCCTCTGCCTCCTTTTTGGGCACAAACTTCTGGCGTTTGTGGAATTTTCCTGACAATTGGTGACTCGTCTGGCTCCGGCAGGAGGAGCTGGCGGCGCCTGAGCCGGGTTTGGTGACCGGCTCCCTTCGGCGCTGGCCAGCACCAGGAGATTGATGGGGTACCCGAGACTGTCCAGGAGA
>VZTT01007986.1:3144-19720 GCA_013400855.1 Buphagus erythrorhynchus | reverse complement strand
GTGGCTGCCGCTGCTCGGAGGCGCCCACCGGCGCCTACTCGCGCTCGGCGGGCTGAGCCCCTCCGCGGCGGCGGGTGCCGCGCCGTGCGGGACGGGGGTGGCAGGGAGCGGATTCCGGCCGTCGCGGGTGGCGGTAGTGGTGAAGACGACGCGGTACGAGTTCGAGCAGCAGCGGTACCGCTACGCCGGGCTCTCCGAGGAGGACCTGAAGCAGCTGGTGAGCGGCGGGAGGGGCCGGCGGTCCTGGCCACCGAGGGCGTTGTTGCCGGGGCTGCAGCAGGGGTGGGGGGATACCCAGAGTGATGCCCGGCTCCGGAGGAGGATGACCGGCGTGATGCCCGGCTCCGGGGGCCCTGCCGGGCCGCTGTGTCTGAATGTCCCTGCGGCTTCCCCGGGCCTTGGTGGGGCGGAGCCGGCGGCCGTGGAGGTGAGCGGGGCCGCTGTCCCCGCGCTCTGCCTCTGCTGCCGACGGCTCTGCCCTCCCGCCGCCTCCCTCCCGGGGCCCCCGATCCCGATGGAGCCGCCGGGCGGCACCGCCTGGGAGAGGGGCACGAGCCGCGCCGCTGGACATTCATCCAGGCTGCCGAGAGATTTCTGTAGTAAGCGTGTTTGGGTTTTACTTCGGAGAGATTCCAGTAGCCCTCAGCAAACTGCAGTCTTTTTCTTGCTGTGTGTAGTATAAAGATTGGAGAAGTGCATGCTGAGGAAAGCACAATGAAAAATCCCCTCTGTGTCTTAGAGTGGGCTGATTAGCATTTCCTCCGTTTCCTTGCCTCACATCCTCACCGCATCCTTACGTATTTTCCTCCATCCAGACAGCCAAATCTCTCAGATCCACCCTTCGTGTTGCAGTTTTTAGAAAAGCCTTTTTCTTTAGTCTCTGAGAAACCTTTAAAGTAAAGGTCCATTACGGAAGGTATACCAGGGAAAACATCTCCGAGAGTTTATATGTGCACCCAGTGCCTTGTTGTCTTCATCTGCATCATGCTCAGTGTGCTCACCCAGTTCTCCCTTTACCCTGCGGCTGTCTCCTTCCAGTGTTCATCTGCCACCGGTGGGCTGGAAGATGGTACCTGCAGGAGTTACTTTGGCTGCCAGCCGTCTCTGAAGTCCATGTCATGAGTTCATATTATTGCACCTTTATTTCAAATAACTCCATTACATTAATTTGTCCACGCATTAGTTTGTGTCTGAGAAGTTCGTCAAGGCTTTGGTCTCTTGCAACTGGAACTGCTTCTGTATAGGCAGGACTGGGACACTGAATCTGTGGGTGGCGTTGCACATCCCTTAAGGTGCTCATGACTGAATGTAGTGGTAGCTGTAGTTTCTTTTCTTGTGAGAATGCATGTTTTGCTTGATTAGTAACCTGTATCACTCTGGATATGAATTTTTTAAAAAGTAACTGTGAACTCAGTGGGTGATTGTAATAGTGGCAGAAACACCTTAGAATTTGTCCTTTTGGAAAAATTTACAGGTATGCAATAATTCTTGGTATTTCTGACAGTTCTAGAATTTCTGCCCTAGGACTGGTGCTTTTTAAAGATCTACCTTTCCCCTTAAAATACTGCCTTGTGAGGAATTGCAGCAATAAAACGTGATGTTGCCAGGTAGACAAAGCCCAACTTGCCTAACTATGTGTGTAGCAATATTGAGTTAAGCTCTTGCTGTATGGGCAGGAATACAAGGATTTATGCAAGAACACATTGAGAAGGTCTTGCAGAATTTTGTTTTTTGAAATAGAAAATAAGAGAGCAAAGGAATTATCCTTGCTACCCATTCCTTAAATTTTTTAGCAAACCTGTAAAAATTTCTGTAAATATTCTGTAAATATTTGTATTCTGCTATGACTCTGGTCTCAGATCTTTTTTCCTCAGACTAAGTTAATGGCAGCCTTACTGGATGTTATATGAAGATTCAGAAGACTCTTATCTTCTCTGCTGGGGACAGAAATCACTTTGTAGCAGAGTGATTGCTGTGAAGTGTCCTTCCCCGCAGAGCCATTGTGGGCAGCTTGGGAGCACGATGTATTTTGCTTCCTGGTGATTGCTGCAGTCCGTGCTCCCTGTGTCTCTGTTTCTCCTGGGGAGACTTTGGAAGCTGCTCCAAGGCAGCTGATCTCAGAAATAAGCCCAGACACAGTGTCTTTGGGTTTGCAGGTCAGTTGTGTTGAAGGTCCACACAGAAGGCAGGGTGTGGGAGTTGAGTTCATGTGAAATGTTTCACGCTGGGATACAGGCAAAGTGAAAGCAAAAGAGCATAGGAAAAGTTTGTCTTGATCAGAGCTGCTGGCTGACCCAGATGTGTTTGGTAGTGGTGGGGGTGGCATTGCAGGGGCTCAGTCTTGGGTGATCCTGGAGGAGGCTTGTGGTGTGAGGGAGCTAGCACCAAAGGTGAAGCACGGTGCTGTCATCCTCTGTCACGGACCTTCAGATGTCCAGACGCTGGCTATCTGAAATACAGAAATTCAATTTCAAGGCAGTGTTGGAGGTTTAGATTTGAGCAGCCATACCTGGGCTCGTTGCCTGTTTCTAGAAGATAACTGATGTCTGTACTTGGAAGCTTCAGGTATCAGTATAGCATAATTAATGAAAATTGTGAGCTTAATCAGTTCTGCCTGATCACCAAGACAGGAGAGGAGTCCTGAACGTAGCTGTTTCAGTCAGTGTGTTTATGTATTAAGGCTGAATATGCAGTAAGTAACTCAATGCAGAAATGGTGGTGCCTTTGGGCGCACATCCTCTTGAGATGAGATTTGTTCCATGTTTAAGGAGGCTGAAGATGAATTGTTGGCATACACCAATGTGTACTAAACTATGATATGGATCATAGCATATATCATTATCTATGATATACACAGTATAAATCACAGTACCCTCCAAGAAGAAGAATAACAGTAGTGAATGTGACTGGCTGACATTTCTAATAAGCCTTAAAGTCTCTGGGCACCTGTAGCTTAAACCCTTCTGTGGCCTTTTTTTTGGACACTAAGCGTGAGTCATATTATACAAACACTACGAAATGTTGCAAAGTCAAAGCTGCAAGGTTGCTGTTGGTTCTCAGAAATCTGGAGTTTTTGGGCTTTCTGTGCTTCCAGGCACAGACCCTCTGGAAAACACTGCTCTGGACCTGAAATCTTTAAGAAAGCTTGTAAATATGAATAGTGAGTTAGAAGTCACAAACGTGTAGTGAGTTAGATGTATGTATTTTCACTGAGTGATAGGTTTTAAATTTGAGATTTTTATAGTATAGTGATGAATATGGGACAAGATAGAAAATTTTGGGTGGTGTCTTTTTCTTTGTTCTTCCTTCTTCACGGAACTTAGGTAGTATCCTTTGGTTGGTCAGTCAAAATGTCACTCTAAAGGTTGTGGAAATCTATTATTAGGTCAAAAAGATAAATAATATAGGTTTTAAACTTCTATTGGTTTGTTTAGCTTTAAAAGGCCTTAAAGCAGGCTCAGCTGGAGCCATTTTTCCCACTTCTAGCAAGAAGCTAGAGGTGCTGCTGTACTTTCTGTAATTTTTGATAAGATATAATAAACATCCAAGCCTGAACACAAAAATCGTCTCAATGGCCTTTCTAATAATCCTAGCTCTAAAGAAAAACAGACGAGACTGATAACAAACCACTAATAAGTAGTGCAAAGCCCAACAGTCACAATTCCATAATTCTTTCTCTGTGTAAACAGAGATATGAGAGGTAAAGAAGTGGTCCAGACAGCAGAATAGCAAACTAATGGAGGAGAGATGGAGAGCAAGGGCTACTTTCACAGATCTGCTAAACACTCCAGAGAATGTTTAGTAGATCTGTGAAAGATGAAGTCTTCCATTGCCTCTCTACATACATGTTGTGCATGCCTGCTCCAGGCAGTTGTTTTTACCTATCTTGTGGCAGATTCTCATACATGCTTACAAATGCGTTGTTAAAATATGTTTATAATTCTACATAAACACATCTGACTATCATAATTAATTGTCTAATTCTGACCTAGTTTGAAAAGTGTAATTAAATGCTGTATGCTGTTGTACAGGGAGGGTTTCAGAGTATTTTTTTCAGGAGGGAGATTAGAGACCTATAAGAATGGATTTCTAACACCACAAAACAAAAATGCTCCAAAATGACTCAGCAGCTTTAAAAAAAGTGTTACATCGGTAAATTTTGTGCATCATATAATGCAAGAAATATTTTCTTTGCCTTTATGAAATTGAAAGGGGCTGTTGGATTTCTAAAACTTGCAGTAACCAACTTTAATTGAAAACTAATCTTTCTCCCAAGTCCCAACAGTTTGCTTATCATGAGTGGCAGCAATTTGCATTTCTTGTGACCTGGTTTACTGGGATTAGCATCTAAATATGACTAGTTACAAAAGTGAATGATCCAGTCCGCTAATACTGAAGGCTATTTCATGTTCTGTTTATTTCACTCTCAGTAAATCCATGCAGGGGAAGCACTGCTATTGTCTTTATGTAAACTAAGAGAATATAATGCCCCAGTAATAGATAAAGCTCATTTGCTGACTTCTGGTTTTTGTTTTGTTTGATAGTGCAAAGATAGTGATAAGTTACTGACTTGTACAGCTATAAGGTACTTAGGGAGGATGAACAATTTACCTGTCCAAACACATTTCATACACAGTTCTAATTATCACTGAAAATGTCTTATCATATGAAAAGTTACGTTTTGTCTTGGTCTTCATTGGAAGGAAGTTGTTCAGTGTGAACTAGAGTTCATATTCTGTTGTGGCTGGTTTATGTGTCTTTGGAGCAGGGAAGGGAGAGCATACTGAAGGTTTGGAACAAGTTTCGGCTCTTTCGGACACCACTGCAACTAATTGCTAGGGCTGGTCATCTCAGTAATGTGAAGTTCATACAGCTTTACAGAAAACTGGTGTCTGCTTAGGGAAGAGGTAGCCTGTTGTCAGGATATTGCCTCCCCTGAAAGAGGCCGCTGTGAACTCGCACAGGTGGTGCATAGGGCAGCAGCAACATCCTGAGCAGGGCTGGCCAGGAAGGAAGGAGTGTTGTCCAGCAGGTAGGTGAGCTTCAGGTGGGGCTCCTATGTTGTGCACTAAAACAACCCCACAGAACTGTGGATGGTGTGTGGGGGGATATGTGTAGCAGAACACTATCCTCCCACCCTCCAGCTCCTAATTTAGAAGTGTGCAGCACCAGTTGTTGCTAGCCTGTGCAGTAAAGATTTCATGACTCTTAGAAAATTCCTTCTTTTGGTTAATGTACTGTTTTACATTTAACTTGATGGGTGATAGATTTTTGCTTTTAATTACTGAAAAATTCTTTGCTGCTTTATACATTAAGTGGTGAAAGATACCCTTTTAGTATCACTTCTGAATTACTTTTCCTAGGTACTAGTGTTACAGGCTTGTAACTCTCATACCACCACTTGAAGATACAGGTTTGGAAAATAGCCAGGTATTTTGTTCTTAGATTTCTGGTTTAGAAGACTGTGCTTCAATACTGATGCCTGTGATCCTCTTGAACATTTATTTAGGAAGTGCAACTGAAATAGTTTCAGAACACTGGGATTTTTGCAAAGGAAGGCAGCAGAATGAAATAGCAATATGCAAACTTCAAAGTTCAACTGAATTATAATCTTAAAATGAAATCTGGTAATTTAGCAGACAACTAATAAAAAGTTGCTTTTCTGAAAATCAGTAAATATTAGGGCATTTAACCCTGTATCCTCTTATAGATCCAGATGTACAGGGTATATTTGAAGGTAGTATCTTTAAATAGAAACTTCCTTAATGAATGAGGTGATACTGTGGAGTTTTTCATTGTTCTGTTGAATTCAGACTACCCATCTCTTCTTACCTTCTAATGTGAATTTTTTCAGTAGATATTCTTTTTCGGAGCACACAGAAGTGTTTTAAAGTTATTAGGACTGTACTATTCTCTACCTTACCCTGAAAAGAGGGAGAAGTACTAACTCAGTTTGGTGAGCATACAGAAGAATACAGAATTCAAGACACAAGTTATATTCTACTAGGATTATGTAAAGTTAAAGATACTTTTTTTTCAGAAATAGAATTTTTGAAATAATCCACTGGAAACTGAGACGGGTGTAAATACTTTTCAAGTTATACAAACGTGGTGTGCATTTGTTTATCTTTACCTTTGAAATTTGATATATTTGCATCAGTGTTAAGTCACTTTATTTGCATCTGCTTTATTAAAGAGTTCCTCTGATGTTGTTCTAAGAGGGGTCTGGAAAATGATGGAAACAGTCAAATGTGATGTAGTAATTATTTTTTTCCATAAGATTTGTTTTTCCAGTACACCATTCAAGTATACTCAGTCACATATAGCAAATAGATATAAAAGTAGGGCATTTCAGGGTAATTCACCTAAATTAAACTTCTGGGACTATATCACGAAGCATATGATGCTTTATACAGCTGAAGAAGGCTGCTTCTTGGAAGTGACTTCAGTGCTAGTTTTAATTACTTCATTAGTTGTGATTTACAGCATCATGTTGGTGTTGTGTGGAATTAATGAGAATGATTGAATTGCCCAGACTGCACAGGTTTTCTATAAATCTGTTAGTGCAGAAAGCAGTTACCACTGTTTATAGTTAATACAGCGATTTGTTCTGCATTACCCTTTGAATTGCAAAGCACTGTGTGTATCTTCAGATGTGGTTAAAATGACAATAATGCTTTAATGTGGTGGGTGAGCAATTAGAAAACAGTTCATGGCATTTTAACTTCTGTTCATATATGCATCAAACTCTTACCTTAAAGCAGCATTTCTGTAAAACTTCAGGAACTTAATGTTGAAAGTGAATTCCACTATTACAGAAGTAATGGTATACAAAATCTGCAATATCTGTATTTTACAGTCATTTTCTACAGAAGATACGTTCATCTACAGCAGCATTTGAAGGCCTGCCATGACTGTGTAATGAAAGTGAGGGGTCTAAATTACTGAAGAAAAAAAGTAAGGAAAATAGAAGCAAAAAATATTCCACTGGAATATTTTTTTAAGTAGCCCACTGGACTTCTGCAGTGTGAGGGGTGATGCAGCAAACTGGTAGAAACATAGCAAATAGCCAGGAGCAATATTGGGAAAAATACTGAGCAATTGACAGCAAATTGGTAAACCAGTCAGTAATACTGGTCAGGTAACTCCAGCCTTCTTTCCTTACTTGTGTGGTAAGTACTGACTTACTGCATTGGTTAATTTAGCATATTTTTTTAAGAACAAGTGGCTAGAGGCCTGCATACTATGTAATAATCCAGACAGGGAAGGGAGGAGGAATTTGATTTTATGCTATGACTTGGAACTCAACAGTAGTTTGTATTGAAAAACTTGATTCATGTTCAAGGCCTTATGGAAAACTTAAATCTGAGCCTTGACAATTCTGATCCACAGTAGAAATTTGTTTCAGGAACCTGATTAGTTTCTCAGATGCTTTATTTAAAGCAAATACTCATTATTAAGGCCTTCCTGTAAACAATGCATTGCCTTTGGGGATTGGATTTTTTTAGCTATTAAATTATCAGAAGCCAGTGCATTTTAAGTTCAGTCAGGACCTGCAGCTGCTCACTGAGACTGGTTGTAAGGTTCACTTTTAGAGATGATTTCAGAGCACTTGTGCAAGTCTGAATGGGCTGGACTGCAGGCCCTTGAAGGAACTGGGTGTCCCGAAATGGGTTAATCCACTGGTACCACAAACACAATTCTACTGAAACAGGCCCTGTTGTTAGCAAAAGATTGAGTGTATGGGGTTTGTGGCCATGTTTTGGTAGGGGAGAGGACTACAGGTGTGGCTTCTGTAAGAAGCTGCCACAAGTTTCCCCCATGTCTGACAGCTGATGCTGGATGGATCCAAGATGGACCCTCGCTGGCACAGGTCATGCCATTTAGAGGTGGTCGTGTCATCTCCGTTGGTAATGTATTTAAGAGGAGAAACAATATTACTGTGCAAATGTAATTGCTCTCGGAGGGGAGTGAGAATGTGTGAGCAGAACAGCTCTGCAGACCCCAGGTGAGTGAAGGAGGAGGGGCAGGAGCTGCTCCAGCTGCCAGAGCAGAGATTCCCCTGCAGCCCCTGGTGCAGCCCATGGGGAGGCAGCTGTGCCCCCACAGCCCCTGGAGGGCTGGGGGGAGCTGAGATCCACCGCAGCCCCTGGAGGAGCCCACACCAGAGCAGGTGGGTGCCTGAAGGAGGCTGTGACCCCATGGGAAGCCCTCCTGGCAGGACCTGTGGCCTGTGGAGAGCAGCCCATGCTGGAGCAGGTTTGATGGCAGGACTTGTGACCCCATGGGGACCCACATTGGAACAGCCTGCTCCTGAGGGACTGCACCCTGTGGAGGACCCAGACTGGAACAGTTTGTGGAGAACTACAGGCCATGGGAAAGACTTATGCTGGAGAGGTTTTGGAAAAATTATCTCCCATGGAAGAGCCCCCAGGCTGAAGCAGGGGAAAGAGCTCCTCTACTTGAGCAATGTCTAAAACAACTTGAGATGAACTGACTGTATTCCCCATGCTCATGTCCCTGTTCCGCTGAGGGGGGAGGCAGGAGGGATGGATGGAAGGTGTTGTAAAGATTTGTTTCACTTCTCATTATCCTGATTTTGATTCATAATAAATTCAGTTAATTTCTCAAAGCTGAGTCTGTTTAGTCAGTGATGGTAACTGGTGAGTAATCTCTCCCTGTCTTTATCTCAACTTGTGAGCCTTTCCTTATATTTTCTCTTCCCTATCTTATTGTGAAGGGGTGTGATAAGATCAGCTTTGGTGGGCACCTTGCATCCAGCCAGTCAGGGTCAACATGCTACATTAAGCCAGTGACTTATCAAACATTATTATTCAATGAGCCTGGATTTTTTCAATAAATACTTAAATTTGACTAGATTTTTTTTCTAAATATGGTTGCCTTACTGTCTCGAGTCTTTATCTATAGCCAAACTTTATGAGATCTAATAATGCTTTTACTAGTTCTAGTGCAAGAACAATTAGACCACATTTCCCCTTTTAAGAAGTCAGGCAACTTCTGTGGAAGGAAGGATATTAAAGATCTCTCTCAGCCTGTCTTCACAGGAGAGGTGCTCCAGCCCTCTTACCGTTTCTGCGTTTCTCCTCTGGAGTCATTCCAACAGGTCCCTGTCCCTCCTGTGCAGGGACCCCAGCTCTGGATGCAGTGCTCCAGGTGGGTCTCAGCAGAGCAGAGGGGCAGAATCCCCTCCCTGCCCTGCTGCCCACGGGGCTCTGGATGCAGCCTGGGGTTGGGGTGTCTTTCTGGGCTGTGAGCTCACATTGCTGAGCCACATCCAGCTGTTCATTCATCCAGTCCTTCTCCATGGCTGCTCTTAATCCCTTCATACCACAGTCAGTATTGAGATTGCCCCAACCCAGGTAGAGGCCCTTGCATTTGGCCTTGTTGAATTTTATGAGGTTTATGCAGACCACCTCTCAAGCCTGTCCAGATCCCATGGATGACACTTCCACCCTCCAGCGTATCAGCTGCGCCGCACATCTTGGTACTGACAGCAAACTTGCTGTCTGTCACAGGTGTCAATACAGCAGTTGAAGCTCACAAATGATACTTGTTTTCTGCTATAAATCGAGGGTAGGTGTGCTGTCCTGTTCTTACTGTGAAAGTTTGTCATGTCCAAACCTGGATATCTGTTGTGTACAACCACCAAATTCAGCTCCCCCATCAGTTCCAGCTGGTGGCTAGTAAAAAACACTAACCATTCAGAGTTGGGGTTCAAGCTTGCTGTGCCTGCCCTGGCAGAGTGTTTTCTGTGGGACAGTTGAAATGTGTCTCCAAGGTACAGATAGTTCCTTTGGGCAAGTTCTGCTGAGGCTAGCTGCTCAGTTTGTTTATCTGTTTTGTTGCTGGCATTGTGTTATTTAAGATTCTGAAGCTGAACCATGCTTTAATCCCATGTACTTGTATGTGAATTATTTTTACATTTTGAAATAGAGAAGCTTAATATTTCATTTGAGCTCCATAGAAATCCAGAAGTTTAGTGTGTGCCTGACCTGTGCGAAAAACTGCATTTGTTTTTAGCATGACAAATCAAGCTTTGTCTTAACTAGTTAACACTAGAACATAGGATGATTACTTGCATGTAGATTGACAGTCTTGGACTTTGATTTAGGAGATTTTGAATGAAAGTCAAGTTTAGTCAGGAAAGCTAAGAGAATTGTATGGCTTGAAACATGTCCTTTATTCAAAGCTATTTCCATTTCAAAACTTAATGTATTGAGAAAAATATTTTTTCTATAATTCTGTCAAAATCTGGTTTCTTTTAAAGCAGAACAAAACTGAACAATGACTTTGGCTGTACTTGAGACATGTGGTTAAATCTCAAGTGACAATTTCTGAAAATACAGGACTTAAAGCACCATACTCTACTTAGAAACAGATCATCTTAGTGCTCATCATATTTTTGCCTTTAGGTTAAAATTCAAATTTTTTTCTATTCAGCTGTTGATCTCTAAATCCGTTTGTATTATTTGGTGGTTCTTTCTGTAGAAATTAGGTAGATTGTAAAGCAGTGATCTGTTCTTGTTTTCCAGCTGGGATACATGTGTGGGCAAGTTCTTTGTGGAAATTTGAGAGAGTAATTGTTTCTAGATCTATGCTTTCTGTTGTGTTGTTAGGTGTTTTTTTTTTTCTTTTTTTTTTTTTTTTTGTCTTTCTAGTCAGACATTTAGTTTAACTCTTGAATGACCAACAGTCATAAAACAAGTGATTGGTACACTGAGTCATTAACTCCACCCTGGCACAGTTTAAGGCTGCACAAAGGTTAGTGCTGTAAGTTAAGCATAAGCCTAGTGATTAGAATGAACATGCATTCATATAAGTCCAAAGTACATCTAAAAAGTTCCATTTAATCTTACTGGACAAGTCTAGGGATGGGCCACAAAGATGATCATGGGGCTGGAGCATCTCTCCTGTGAGGACAAGACAGTTTAAACTGTTTAGCCTTGAGAAGAGAAGGCTCTGAGGAGAGCTTATTGTGCCTTCCTAGTACCTGAAGGGACTCCAGGAAAGCTCGAGAGGGACCTTTTGTCAGTGAGTGTATTGATAGGATGAAGGGAATGGCTTTAAGCTGAAAGAGGGAAGATGCAGTTTAGCTATTAGGAAGAAATTCTTTACTGTGTAGGTGGTGAGGCTCTGGCACAGGTTGCCCAGAGAACTTGTGAATGCACCATTCCTAAAAGTGTCCAAGTCCAACCTGGATGGAGCACTAAGCAACCTGGTCTAGTGAAAGATGTCCCTGTCCAGAACAGAGTGGCTGGAGATAGATGATCTTTAAGGTCCCTTCCAACCCAGATCACTCTGTGATTCTACTAGGATGAGATGCAGAAGGTGCTCAGTTGACAAATTCACTCCAGACTATATCCATGTTACTGTATTGAGAGAACATAATCTTTTGTCCTAATGCTTAACGAGCAATGCCAGTAGAACTCAGCTATGGCTTTTCTTTTCCCATTTTCTAAATCAAGGGTCATAATCCACGTATGTAGACAACAGTGGGTGTTCTGATGTTACTTGGATTTGTGTTGGCTTCTATATTTGTGTCTAGAAGCCATGTCCTTCTTGTGCAACGTTGTTCCTGCAAGGCAAACATTACTAAAGGACAGCAGACTCACAGTTTAAACCAAATGAGGTGGGACTTGCCAGAGGTGCAGGCTAAGACTACAGAAGGAAGGCAGTCAAGCAAAAGTCCCTTGAATAAATATTAGAGGAGATTTGTGAAAAATCATACTTGCCTTAAAGAAGGCCAGGATATTCAAGAAGAGCTATTCTTAGGTATTGATTTAGACCTTTTCTCCTTCAGTCTAAGGAAAAATAGTTCCATTTATAGGAGTGGGACTGTTCTGTTCCCCTGAGTGTGTTTTCTACTACAAGCTCTTCTAAAAGCCTATTTTGCATTGCATTTCTGCTGTGAGGTTTAAGACTACTACTGAAGTTGTGCCTGAATGTATTTTTGTCCAATTTGTCTTTGTTTTCATATGCTAATGCACTTTTTGCTGGAATAGCTCTTATATATATATTCATGCACGTTATTTTGTGTGGTATTAAGGTCAGATTAATAGGCCTAATTGTTAATCAGAGTTTCCTCCTAAGGAAGAAGAGCTTGAAAGTTTTCTTCATGCAGAATCTAATACCTCTGTGCCTTTTAGAGGAGTCAGTTGACAAACCAAGCCTGGCATAGGTTTGGGTGTCTGTCTGATGATTGGGCTTGGGAGCCAGGCTGTCCTTGTACTATCTGCATATCCCAAGTGTCTTCAAGGCTCTTTAGGGAGGTGATCATGCACACAGCAGTTGGACTGCCCGATCGTTGCCTTCAGCTCTTTTGAAGTAAAAAGCGGGTACTCGTCTCAGTTTGGTCTTACACTTTGCCCTGAGTGCAAACCTCTTTCCAGCAGCAGCATTTGTCATAGTTTTAGTGTGGTACTCAGGTGCTGGATATGAGGCAGGAGCAGAGGCAGTGAGATATAGGTACATCTGTCTGTACATTGGGAGATGCCTTTTCACTATGAGGGTGACTTGGACACTGGCACTGTTTGTCTGGAGATGTGGTAGAGGCTCCATCTGTGAATATCTTCTAAAGCCATCTGGATCTGGACAGGTGGATTCGGGTGGACCTGCTTGAGCTTGGGATTGGATGAGAGGCTCTCCAGAGGGCCATTGTAGCTCAGCCACTGTGTGCCTCTGAGCACAAGGACTGTAGGCACTTCTCTGGTTCTTTGGAGTAGTCGAATGAGAGCAATTGATGATTAGCATTCCTGTTGGATACACTTGACTGTGGTTCAGCTCTGTCAGGCTTCCCCTTTGTGAGTGCTTAGATGAATGAACTTGCAAGTTATTAATATCTGAACACAGAGAGGTGAGGCTGAAGATGAACAGATTGTTGTAATCTCTGGATCCTTTTGCAAATCAGGACAATTGATTAACGCCATAGATGTAGCACAGCCTACATCTTAAAACCTTTTAAACCTACATCTTAAGCCTTTTAAACTAAAGGCCCTAACTTTTCATTTTTCTTGCTTAGTAATGCATGCCATGCATGCTCACTTGTTCTAGAGCTAAATTCAAAGAGGAGATTTGCTGAGTAACCGCTTCTGTTTTCTGAAGCTGTTGATGAAATAATTTAACTCAGCTATGGCAAATGTAAGTTACAGAACAGACTGTTCCATAGCAATGGCATTACCCATACCTCTCCTTCCTGGTAATGCCAGGGAAATGCTAGCTTTTGGCTTGCCGCTGATGTTGGTGGCTCAAAAACCTGCAAATGATCGCACACAGAATTATTACATTGTTATTGTTCTGAGATAAAAGCTCTCTTCCATCAAGTTGAAAGATAGCATGCTGAAAAATTAGCCAAGTAAATGAGGTACATAAAATTTCAAGATGTAGTTTGTGGTTTCTGTTTTGTGTGGAACTAACAGCAGACTGAAAAAGTGTGCCGCTGCAGCATTCTGCTTTCAGATGCTTGTTTCATTTGCAGCAGATACTTCTGGAGGAACCCTGATTTTAGTAATGATGGTTTTTTGGAAATTGTTTGATTGTGGATTTCTTGTTCTTATGGTGAAGCAAGATCAATTTGTGCTTGAAACATGCGGTTGAAAATTATCCTAGCAAATTCGACCAGTGGTGCTCAGCAGCAATGTCTGTGGAAGGCAAATACGTCCTTTTTTGCTTTCTACCTTTTCCTTTCCCCTCCAAGTGGATGATGGGAGGCTGACAGCAGATCCAGCAATGGGCAGTGCTGTAACTAGCATAGCCCTGGGTAATCTTTCCCTCCCAGGGGCACCGTTCAAGTTCCCAGTGCAACAACCATGGACTCTGCAGGTCCAAGAGGTGTCTGGGGTGCACAGGCATTGTAGCTCAGGAACAGGAACAAAGGGTTTAAATGTGTGAGGCAAGTATTGGCACACAACACCCTGTATCCTAGTAAATCAATGTGAGCAACCTTTGAAAAAATAACCTGCAATCTGGATGTTTCTGATGATCCGCATGCCTGTGTCTGTGTGTGATCATGCATAGCTGGCAGGCAGCTACTCCCACTGTCTTCCTTTAGTGCTCTTGATGCACCCAAGCAGCCTGTGAGTCTCTGTTGGAAGTAATTTCCTGATCTCAGCTATAAGACCACCTAAAGATTTTGTTCCTGCAGGTTAATTGCCAATTCCACACACCGAGTGGAACAGCAATACATTTCCAGAGCAGCCAATTACATTCTTTTCTGTAACTTCTTTGATGCTGAGTCTATCTTACCTGCCTAGCTCATGGCTGGATTTCTTGACGTGAATGGGTGTCAGATGAATAAAGATTTCATTCCTGAGTATTGGATTGTGGTTGTCATATCCTGACGGTCCTCTCCCCTTCCCTCTGGAGTGGAGAAGTCTATGAAAATGGGATTAGACAAGGCTGTCTGGCACCACTTTCTCTTGGAATGGTATAAAACTTTGAATAAAGGCACTTGAATAAATTGCTGGAAGTGCCTGTTTAGAACTGGCACAGATGAATTCCTCTACACAAACTCAAGGAGAAGTTCTGTTGCTCTGCTGATAAATTGGTTTTAACTGTTCAGGGAAAAGAAAGCAGTGACAGTATAATTGTAGATTAATTCAGGCTAGAGAGAGCATCAGGAGCCTGCTGCTCAAAGCAGGATCACTTTTACTGTGAGCGTATTTATAGACTCCTTTTGCTTAATATCCTTTGCACCCTCTTTCTTTCACTTTCTTTATCTCCATGCACACACATATTTGGCAGTATGAGCCCCAGACGAGGGCCCCCCTTGCTAAATAAGATAAAGAATGAATGGTGACTGAACTACTCACACAAGAACTTGTTGCAAAACTAATCTGCAACAAGTCAGTAATCTCACCTGCCTGTTTATGAGTGTAGCTATATAAACTGTAAAATGTTCCCATGGTCTGAAAAATGTGTTAAGTATTCAAATTCTCCAGTTTCCAGGAAGGATGAGACTAGAATGCATCTGCACAGTTTGTCTTGTTATTGTTATCAACTTGTTTGAAAAATGTGACATATAATCCAGGGGACAAAGTATCAAAGGCAGTAGGTAGATTGTCCTTAAGCTTTTTTTGATGCAGATAAAATGTCACCTTTGTCAGCACTTGGCAGTCTTCCATTTTAGCACAAATGCAATTTGAAGGGTAATGCTGTAGGTATTTCAGGCTCTGTTTTCTTAATTGTCATTCCTGTTGTTTTTCCTGTTGTTTGTCTTCTCTGCAGCACAATTTTGAGCTAACTGGGTGCTTCAGCATGTGGAAGTATAGTTGGTGTAACTGTATGGATTCATGTAGAATTTAAATCACTTGGCAGATTCAGGAGGAGCAAAGTGTCTGAAGTTGCGTGGAAGTCAATGTAGTATGCTTGTTTGCATATTTGTGTAGTCTGTGATTCTTTACTGCTGTGGCCATTTGATTCATTTAATGAACTTAATGAACTAATCAATATAACATGACTGCTGTAGATAAAGAAATGTAATTAATGGAAGGCTTACAAAAATGTATCTTTGTTGAGAGAAAATACATGCTTTTTTATTGCTTCTATTTGCGCTGCTCAAGAGCACTTGCTTCTACAAAAACCATTTGTGTCTTACAGCTTGCCTTGAAGGGATCTAACTACGCTGGTCTGCTGGAACGACATCGCATTCATACAAAAAACGTGGAGCATATTGTAGACAGCTTACGGTAAGGATGTGTGGATGCTGAGGATTTCAGACACAGTGCAAATACCCGTGGATTGTGTGAAACAAAAGGAAGCCTCGTGTTACAAAAGCTAATGAAATAGGAGTACTGAAAAGAGAGGGGTGGAGATGGACAGTCATTCCTGAAAGAGCTGTCATGTGAGCTGGCTCAGTTCAGCTGACTAGCATGTTCTATTATCATCTTGAAAGTAGTACAGGATTTGTGTGTCAAAGGTTTTTAAGCCAAATATGACTCTTAATTACTCCTTAGCTGCATGACAACTTTTTGGAAGGCTGTGACAAGGAGCAATACAGGACAGAATTGAGACTTTTTCTGAACTTTACAGGAACGAAAGGATAGAAGTTCGTCTTGTTAAGCGTCGAGAGTATAATGAAGAGACAGTTCGGTGGGCAGATGCTGTTATATCAGCAGGAGGTATGACTTTATGGAAGGGAAGTATTTGTTTCGGTATGTTTTCATAGATACGTTTCTCAAAAATACTTTGCAGTGTTTGAAGTAACTGGAAAGAGACAGTTCGGTGGGCAGATGCTGTTATATCAGCAGGAGGTATGACTTTATGGAAGGGAAGTATTTGTTTCGGTATGTTTTCATAGATACGTTTCTCAAAAATACTTTGCAGTGTTTGAAGCAACTGGAAATATGCATATTCTGAAAGCAAACTGCTAATCTAATTGTCAGAAAATCTGACAAAAGAGCAGTGGCCCATGCATTGTAGACAAGTGAANTACAGCATTGTGTTGCTGGGCTCTGACATAGTGTTCACTCAGTTGTGGCAGATAGGCTTGACCACAGCTTTCTCTCTTCCTACTAGTCCAGTTTTGCCCTTAGGTACTGATCACCATGAAGAATGGGTA
>VZTT01007976.1:20586-46683 GCA_013400855.1 Buphagus erythrorhynchus | reverse complement strand
AAGAGCCTGGCTGAATCCTCTTCACACCCTCCCTTAAGATATTCGTATGCATTGATGAGGCCCCCTCTCCGTGGTGCCTCGAGCCGAAATCCCGTGATCATTTCCCGGCACTCGCGGGCCCTCACGGGAGCCAGGCCGGTGGGAGCGCGGCGCGCCGGGGCGCGGAGGCCGCCAGGGGGCAGGGTCGGGCCTGCGCGGGGCGGGGGTTGGCCCCGGGACCGGCCTGCCTCGGCGCCCAGCGCGACCAATGGAGCCCTCGGGGAGCCGCGGGACGCGCCCAGCCGGGCGGGCCGCTCTCCCTATGGGGAGCAGTGGGGCGTGTGTGGAACGTCGGCTGCTCTCGCCCTGTGCCCGGGTTTAGGGCGATTTTTTTTAGAGTAATTCTGTCCCGGTGGAAAAGGCAGTGCAGCGCGTGGCGGCTTCCCGCGGGCCAGGAGAGGGCCCGGGCGGCGCCTTTCGGCGGGATCGTCCTGACCGAGCCCGCGTTTCCCAAACAGAGGGGCGGAATCAGTTGGTTTGGGAAAGACCTCTGCGATTATCAAGTCCAACCTATGACCAAATACCTCCCTGTCAAATAGACCATGGCACCCGGTGCCACTTCCAGTCGTTCCTTAAACACCTCCAGGGACAGTGGCTCCACTACCTCCCTGGGCAGCCCATTCCAGTGTCTAATCACCCATTCTGTGAAGAAAATCCTCCTAATGTCCAACTTTAAACCTCCCGTGGCACAGCTTAAGACTGTGTCCTCTTGTGCTGTCGCTGCCTTCCCAGGAGAAGAGGCCAGCTCCCACCTGGCCACGTCCTCCTTGCAGGTGGTTGAAGAGAGCAATAAAGACACACCTGAGCCTCCCGTAGGCTTAACAACCTAGTTTTGGAAAGCTCCTGGTGTAGTTTTGAGGCAACACTACACAAGGCTTTTAAAGGGGGAAGCACTCATATAGTATATTTTAGTGAGAGGATTGGTGAATTGACCCTGTTGTGGCCTGAGGAGCGTCACGCCACTGCAGGCTGTGTGCCGTGGTGTGCCCCAGGGGCCAGCACTGCATCCCCCACACCAGCCCCAGGCTGGCTGCCCCCATCTCTGAGGGCTAGGGATTAAGTGGGGTCTGGAACACAGGACAGAACAAACTTCAAACCTGGGTGTGATGCCAAGGGCCAGGTTCTTGCCAGACCTGCCGCGGCTCTGGCCCCCTTCCCCTGCAGGATGCTGGAAGGTGCAGAGGGGAAACCCAGTGATGCAGGGGAGGATACAGGTGAAAGCACCACCAGAAGGGCACACCCAGGAAAGTTTGCAGAGATGAGAATTTAAGTCTTGCAGTGAAGCTTCAGGTGCTGTCAAACTTGTACTGTCCCCAGGTTATCTGACTGGGTGTATGAAAGCTGATGGGGTTAGATGTTGTAGATCAAACTGCAAACATTAAATTTCTGTTTCATTATTGCATGATACTGAAATAGTTTTGTAGCCTCTCTGCATCTTCAGATAGAAAAAAACAGGCACTTCAGGACAAAAGTCTTTGCATTGAGTGAAGCAAGCAGTACAAAAGCAACAGGGCATTGAAATCCCATAATACATGTTCTTTCAAAGTGCCCTTTAAAGGAAAATGAAACATTTCCATTGTGAAATTAAGCCTGAATGAAGCATACTGTTCTCAGTGCCTGGTGCACCCGAGCAGTGAGGTGTGCAGGGTGGGGCTCCAGCATCTCTGCATGTAGATGTTACTGAGGTGTGTGATCTCTCCATCCAATAAAACAATCCACGGAGACACAGTGCTTCAGATAGACTTGTGTCTATCCTATGCTGGTTGCAGGATGCGAGCTGTTGGAGAACACAGGATGTTTTCTCTTGAGAGACTTTAGAGAAGTGAGACTTATGGATAAATAATTTTGAAAAGAAAAGAGAAAGCCAAGCACTCCCCACCTCCTCCAGGACAAGATCTGCCTAGCAAAGGCACCAGAAAGTTTAGGTGCAGCACAGTTTTACACTCCAGTTTGGTTTAGGCTTTGTTTCTGAATTAAAAAATAATATATAAAACCACAACCACCTCCAAATTCACAGATGGTTATACAATCATCCTAAATGGTCATGAAATATTTGCACTAGTAGAATGGAGTTGCCAGGGGAAAAGAGATTGCCTAAAATTCTGGCTATTCTTTTCCAGTCTGTTAACCACATGCAGATTGCTCTGCTATTGCCTTAAGCAAAAATGGCAAAAAGCAGCAGCAGTCCTGCACATGTCTCTGGCTAAGCTAGTCGCCAATTGAAAAAAAAAACAAAAAGCTGTGCAAACATGGCTTGTTTCAACTGCAGTAGTGGGCTGAAGTTGTGATGTGTTAACCTAAAATACTACAAAGTCACATGTGCACTCACAACTCCAGTCCCTGGGAGCAAATGTTTAGGGATTGGCGAATTCCTGGTGTTGAAGGACATGCAGCTCCAGAAGGATCTGTGCTAGTTCTAAAGGGCAACTTGTCAGTACATGAGTTTTGTTGTACTTTTCTGGATGCCAGACAAATGGCCATTCTCCACATGCAGTTGGCGCTAGTTTGTCTGGAGTTGTGTTACAGCATGACCCCAGTTTATCACTGCAGCAGCACACAGCAGTTTCTGCCCTTATTTACCCTGTCCCTCTCCACAAACTACAAAGCGCAGGGCTGGCCTAAGGCAGACGTTGGAGGGCACAGGTAGTATCACTGATGTCCAGAGAACAAGAAACACCTTCTGGCACGAGTGGTTCGTTATCTAGTAGCCATTCTCCCCTTAGTGTGCACCTACCTCATCACTTCCAGGAACTTCCCAACAGCCTTTGGATATTTCAGTGGGGTAGTGCTGTATCTCCGAATAGAACTATGGCACTCACTGCTGTCTAGGTAGCCCACTTGTCTAAGTGTAAAAGTGGAGTATGATCTGGTGTCTTCCAAATTAGGGTCAGGGGGTTCAAGATATCCCTGAATATCCCAAGGAATATCCCAAGATCAAAGGTTTCTTTCAGATGGAAACAGGCAATTCAGTCTGCTACAGCCTAACTCTGTTAAATAATTTTAAGCCACAGGAAAAAGAAACAAACAAAACAACAAAAAAGGCAAATAAAAATCGAACAAACAAAAAACCAACAAACAAGAAACACCCCAACCCAAACTCCAGGCTTGATATTTACAGGCCATTTACAAGGAATGCAGGGTGATCCTTTCAATTACCAGCCTCACTGCTGCCCTACCAGGGCTTCCAGAGTAAGTGTTGATGCATGATTTGCAGCAAAGTGAACAGAAGCATCACTACTCAGTGAGGGAAAGGAGTGATAGCAAAGAAATAGAACTGGATACCATCATGATCCTGGTCTTGTGCCATGACACCCATAGCTCCTGAGCTGCCTCCCATCCCATTCTCCAGAGCCAGGATAGCAATCCCAGCATACCTCCTCCCTTTGGCAGCCCAGTAGAGGGATTAGGATGGAGTTACTTCCTCCTGTTCTCAGGCAAAGTGTCACAGGACCACTACCCATGTGCTGATATGCTTGTACAGCAGCAAACACTATAAAGCCCAGTTGTTAGCTGATCTCCCATCTGCATATGCTAAAATATTGTTTTCAGGCTTGTCATAAACAGAAGACCACAACTTCAATGAAGATCACAAACCTGTGCAAAGAGAAGACAATTTTATCCTAAAAGAAACTGCAAAGACCTGGACTAGGTAGGAAATCAGGAATACTGATAAAGCAGGCTTCTGAAATTGCCTCCTTCCTCCCCTAACCCTCATATTAATGCAAGAGTAATGCTTGTAATATCAAGTTATAGAAATAACTTCTACAGCTTCCTTGTTCAACAACTTCCTTGTCCCAAGAGATTGTTTCTTCCGGATAACACATAGTACATAACACCTTGCCCTAAACTGTGCACTTAGAATGCATCACCTTCTCTGTTCACCTGCTGCTCAGTGCTGTTGTACAGCAGTGTCCATGAAACAGAAAGCCAGATGTTTAAAATTGTTAAAAATAATTACCAGCCCAGAGGAAAATTTTTATTAGTATTTAGTACACGGTGAACATTGTTATTTCAGTCAGTTTGGGCTCCTATCCAGTACTTAAAAAAGCCCCAAAAAACACAGCTGATGTGCAGCATGCTAGGATAGTCTTTGGCAAGGGACATCCTTGCCAAAGGATGTCCCTTAATTTTACTGTCACATCGGTGTCTTGTAGTGGTACAGTTTTAGACCTGGCTCACCATAAGCAATTAGACACCACTCAGAAGAAAGGCCATTTCAGGACTTTGTTGAAGATCCCACAGAGCCTGGAAGTTTAACAAAAGGCAGCAAGTGTTGAAACAAGGTTAGCAACATGGCCTGAAGTACTTTTTATTTTTCTCAGTGAACCCGAAGGACCTGTTAACAGAAATACCATTTCTGTAAAATGTTTTTAGACCTAAAAACACCTGTAAGAAACAGTCTTTTCACAAAGTGACAAGAATGGGGAGGAATAGGATGAACTTTACCATTTCAGGAATTACAACATTTAGACTGAACAGTATGGCAGCACACTCCTTGGGAGATGCCTTTGTTGGAAGTGGGAAGGGCAACTTTAGCATAGACCTATGAATGGGTGTAGCAATTTATTAGAGCACATACCCTTTCCTTTCCTCAATATTCAGTGACTAAGCATGGACTTTTACCTTAGCTTTGTGTATACCTGCTGTATTCTGGACTACCTCACACCCTGGAAAGGGGTTTTGCTCTTCATTGTCTTTATCAATTCAAGAAGGTTAGGGAATAGAACAAAATGATAACAAGCGTCAAAACCAAGAAAATATTTTTCCCCCTCATAAAATCAAGGTGTAGAACTTCTTGCTGCAGCAAACTGTGGAAGTTACAAGTATATAGCTGATGAAGAAGAGATGAATCTATTTTAGATGCAACTAAATGCATCAGCAGCTACATAGCCTGCAGTGTCAGGCGTCTACTAAAACAACCCCCAGATCCTAGCACACCTAACTGTGAGAAGACAGGATTGTGTAAACCATGAAAGGACTGCTGTCCATTTGTCCTCTTTTTCTGAGTATCTCCTGACAGCCACTGGCTGGTACCATGCAGTGCCTGGTGCCCTGTGCATCATCCAGGAGGCACACGAAGTAAAAAGTTTTGCAGGGGAAGGAAGACCCAGTTACCTGACTTGAGAACTATGTTACACATGGACACACAAACTGCAAGATCCTGCTATGATGCTTCTTAACATTTGAATGCTTAACTATGTCAACTTAAGTACTTTTGTGGTTTTTGGTATATATTTAAAATAGAAAGTGGCCAGTGCAAGTATACTTATTTCTGAACTAGATAGCTAATAGAGACTACAGTCCAAATTTTTCTAGACTTTATGGTATTCCTTCCTTTGACTCATACTTTCCTCCCAATTCTGCCTTATAATTCAGCCTGTCAATCAACTGCAGACATTTTTTATAGTCTAGATTATTTCCTAGCTTCCTTCAAAGAACACCAAAAACTCCACACAGTACACTGTTGTTTATAGGTTTGAAGCATGTAATTAGTGATTGTTTTTTCAACGATTTAGGAATCACTTTTTATATGCACATCTTTTAGCTGATGTGCATATAACAGAATTTGCTTCTGAAGTCTCTTTACTCTTGTCACTTCCACATGGAATACTTCAGAGCAACCCAAGTAATAATAATAAAAAAAAAGTAATTAAAAAAAAAGCCCAATTCTGCTGTAGACATTAAGATGTTAATGGGAAACTTTGTTCTCTGCTCATCTTGTTCTTATTTCCACCTCCTACTCTTTCCCCTTCCCTCTCTCCCCTCCCCTTTTGGTTGCTGTTTGCTCTACTTCAGGACCAAAACTCCAGCTGCTCCAAATCTAAACACTGCTCAGAACATATGGCAACAAACAGCAAAATGAATTCCAGTGAGCACTGGTGGGCCATATCCTTCCTGGGTATTCACACAGGCACATTCAGCCAAAACAGTCATTTCATAATAAAATCTTTGGGCTACAATCTACAGAATCGAGCAAAACCACTCAAAACAACTAGAGGGATTACTGCAGGTTGAAGAATTCCATGTTTGGTCTGGTGAGCTGTATTGGCTCAACAGAGCTGAAGGAGGTCTCTCTAGAGACCTGCATAGCACAAAGCATCAGCAACATAACCATCTTCCATACATTTTTTCTTCAACATGCCCAATCCTGGTTTGGCATTGTTAAGCTGCTTCAGACTTCTGACAAGCAGCCGTCAGAAGATCAGCAGTGCCATTCAACTCCAGGTGTACAGAGGGGTTCCTGGTACTCCCAGCACTGAGCCGCAGCACATGCTGGTGTTAATGTCAGAAAGGTCAAACAATTTTCTGGTAAAAGGTTTTTGTAGTTTACTGTTTTGTAAATACAAATACAATAAAGTAAAATGGCAACTCTGAGTTGTTGTCTGATTGTTTAGATGTTCAATGGAATTTTCTCATGAAAATCCAGAAGGGCTGAGGGAAGCTGACGGGAATTATCATTTAATACCCACAGCCTGGTTAGAAGACATCTGCTTGAAAGAGGCATTTTGAAAGATGAAACCACAAAGTAAAGGTCATTCAGCGCTACAGAATGAGGCCTTCTGGTGCATGGTAACCTCAGGGGGTACCTAGATCCTCCACATACATATCAGCTACAAAGCTGTATCGATATCCCACTCCATGACATGTCCCATCAGCTCTGTGGAAAGCAAGTAGGGTGACATCAAAACAGCACCAAGTGAGCGAGACCACCAGATTCAGCCCCTAAGTCTGGATCTGGCTCAAGCAGTGTAGGGGAAGCTGCTGCCCTCTTCTTCTCATACAAGTCAGAGCGAACTTCCCAGAAAGGGACCAAACAATTTTTATTTTTCTTTTTAAACTAAATGCTTTTAATAGAAAACAAAATACAAAATAACTCTTTCCAGAAAGCAGAAATATTTAATCTCTCAGAATGACAAACTAGAACGTGCTTTTTCTGCAGATCCTTGTAAATGCTGATGATTTATCTCACAAAGTGTTCATGAAACTGGTATTGGAACATTTGAGAAAAATCCAACACTGCCACAGCTGCCTCTGTGTACACACAATAATTTAGTAATACTATTTTTTCCCATGTCACTTTGTGTGTTTCTCCTCATCCCCCTCTCCCTAAACTGCCAACTTCCATTTATGGAAATCTTTCTGTGAGGTGCCGTGGTGGGTTGCCATGCCCTGTTTGCATTGAGTCCAAACTTGTTTCCATTCTATGGTGCCCTCTCTCCAGACAAGGCAAGTTGTTCATTATCCTTAAAGCCACCACTCTGTACCCACTGTCCTCCCATCCTCAAAACACAGTGCAACCAGAGTCAGAAAATTTCCTAATTAATGGAACATAAATACACATAATCACAGCTAGTACCAGGAACCAAACCCAAACAACAATGCAGAGTTGGGCCTCAACTGAGGTCAGATTTCATTGCCCTTAAAAAAAAGAACAACTGTATTTTCTACTTATTTAGTCCAAAATATTCCAGAAGTTCTATAGGGAGCTGAAATATTTAGGATCACTATCACTGTAGAAAATACAAAATGTTCTTTTAATAGAAGAGCCTTAAAAATGCTGGTCCTCTGCAATACCAGGAAAGCAAAAGCAAAACAAAACAAAAACCACTGGGCCAGTAGTTCTCCACATACTCAAGCCGAATTAACAGTAGGTAAGATGTGCCCATCAATCATTGAAGGATATTTAAGTGCAGGTCACCAGCTTATCTGGTTGGCAGTTTCGCTTGTCTGGGCCAGGCTTTCAGTTTCCCCAAGCTACTGGATTTACTCCCCTTTTTCCCATTCCTACAAGTACAAAATTAGAATGCATATGTATTTTCACCAATCCTCCTTTTTTTCCTTATTCTGTTCAACAGCACAGGCATTTTTGTGACATCTTAAAGCATTTGCATCACTCTGAACATGCCTTTCAAGGAGGCAGAGGAAGAGAAGTGTTTCACAGTCAGTAATCTCAGCTTGCAATGGACTCTGGCATTCAAGACAGCCACCCACTTCCCCAAGACAAAAAGCAAAATTAATGTTCCTGATTTTCTTGTGCAATTCCAGTCACCAGAAGAAGATTACAGGCCATAAACTGTACGCTCAGTACATTATTCATCTGTCCGGTATATACACCAACCAGTTCACTGGAAGACCCATCAGCAGGGGCGTTGCAGTAAGTGTTCCGAATGTCCCAGACCCGAACTGAATTGTCCATCGACGCTGAAGCAATCAAACTACTGTCAGGGCTAAAAGTAAGGCTGGTTATGTTGTCTGTGTGCCCCCTCAGTTCTTTGTAAAGAGTTCCTGATGCCAAGTCCCACAGCTTCAGCCGCTGGTCTTCACCTGCCGATGCCAGGTACTTACCATTGGGGGAAAATGCCAGCGCCAGCACAGGGCCCCGGTGCCCGGTGAAAAGCCGCACCGAGTTGCCCTGCTGGGTGCTCCACAGGCGCACGGTTTTGTCCGTGGAGCCCGTCGCTAAGTAGTTGGAATTGGGGTGGAACTTGATGCAGTCCACGTCCGCCAAGTGGCCTGCGTATATTCGCAGCGGGTACGTCCGATCAAACGACCAGAGCCTTGCAGTGCGATCATGGGAGCCGCTGGCAAAGTACAGGCTGCAGGGGCTAATATCCAAATCCCAGACAGGATAGGCATGTCCTTGGTACAACACAGTGTTTGTAAAACTTCCGAGGTCCCAGTATCTGATGGACATGTCCTCAGAACAAGACAAAAGTCCTGAACTGTCTGAAAGGAACCTTGTGCTATACACAGGTCCACAGTGTCCTCTCAGGATCTTCATTTCTGTGCCTGCATTGTCATCCTCTTCCTCCTGGTCATGAAGAAGAAAAAGAAACAAGGAAGGAAAGTAAGTTTATCCATTCAGCAAATATAAAAATCTCCATGAGGAAACCAGGAGGGTGTTAATACAGAAGGAGTTAGATTATTTACTTCAGATGTGGCACATCTAAATTGCAACTCCAAGACACAAACATTGCTGGTGCATTTGCTCTAAGCGAATACTGAAATAGATGGTGAGATAAGACTTTCTATAAAGGCATTATCTTTAATTTTGGTAGCCTTATGCTCAGTCCAGACAGCATCTTAACCTGAGACTGCAGGCACAGAGGGGAAAAAATATTTAATGACATTTTTCCCTTTGCTAAAAACATATGCATAGTCTCTATCCACTCTACTAAAAACATGTGGCTAAGACATTGAAAACAGATCTTGGCATCTATTCTTTTTGTGTTGTCATTGTTGGAAGTGGATCTCACAGTAGAGGGGAACAATCACAGATGTCTTAAACAAAAGGCAGGAGATGGAAAGACAAAGCATATTTGACAAGCTGTCTTCTTAACATTCTTTCTCAACCCTGCATGTGAACAGAAACCAGCAAGGCTCTAACATCTATTTCTCCCTGCAAGCTCCATCAGGATGCTTTCACATCCTCACCCTCCAAGAACATTTGCTTCAAAAATAGAAAATATATGCAGCTTATTTAGGTCAATGTATCTATTTTGGCCTAGGAGAAGATGAACAATCACAAAAATGCTGGCACTGGAAACCTTTCTATCTTGTTCTCCAATTCAAGTATCAGGGCAGATAGTCCACAAGTAAAGGCTCTTGTGTTTAAAGACTATTCAGTGAGCTGAGCTAAAGGAATCTCCCATGGAAGGTAAGAGTCTCTAGAAGCCTGCTCAGGCAGCACCTCTTGACACTCTAAGGCTACAAACTACACAGTTTTCAACAGATGTCAGAAACGTCCTTGCCTGACAAGCTTGGGTCCCACTGATAGTGCAAGATAACCCCTGCTTAGGGTGCACCTGCATAGTAATTTGAGACCATACTTCCTCAGGGCTGTCAGACAGACACTTTTCCTCAGTACCGAATCAGTAACACTCATTCACAGTATCTCTGCACATCAAATTCAACATAACATTCTTTTGTTTGTGAGCGGCCCCTTTAATATTTATCATCTTGAACTGGCCCATTTCCTGCAGAAGGAGCACTTCCTGCCCCGAGAGGAAACCCAGTTCCCCGGAGCTGCTGGACTGTTGATAACCAGCAGAAGCCAGAGCAGCAGAAGTCGGTGTGTTGTAAGCAGCCCTCTGTCTCCCGCCCCTCTGACCTGAGGTCCCACAGACAGTTTGGCTTCAGATTTAGCGATAGCCTGAAAAGTGCTTCTCCTCCAGTGGTTTCAAATTTCACGCTGGAGGTGAGCAAACTCTGACTTGGTTATCTCCTTGCCTTTCTCCATCTCAACAGCATGTTATGTAGCAGGCAGCAAGCCATATTTAGCAATGCTGCTTCTCTTCATGTCAGTGCCCATGGGAGCTTTAGGATGTGGCTGGAAGCCAACTTCATCTCTGCAATGGAGGTGAGGCAGGGAGAAACTGCAGGTTCTGGCATGCAAAGCCCCATTCTTAATCAAATTGCTTTTCTACCTCAGATAGAGCATGGCTTACTGGAATCCACAGCATCTCTAGGCTGTGTTACCACATAAAAGGAGAATGGCTGATACCTGCAGCATTTTATACTATTTAATTATGACCATAAGATTCCTGACAAGTTACCAGTGGAAGCCCATTCAAGCTGCCTGTATTGTACTACAGTTTCTGCAAATTTTCCAAGTCCAAGTACTTAATTTTGTGCATTCGAATACAAGGCTACATGAGCTGTCTGCAAGCACCTCCTCTTCCCTCCCTGTATTAGAGTACCAGGGGATTTGACAACACCTTCTGCAGTGTTGAAAGCCACACTCCTATGTGGTCACAGGTAGCAAATCTTACCTTTCTGATTGACACTCACTTAGTACAACTGCACGCTCCTGTCGTAGCTCACTGAAAACAGTACATCTATAATGCTTCTAAGTCACATTTTTCAGTTTCCTCCCCTTCCAAGTTAGTCTGCTGACCAGATTAGCAAGGCAGCTGCAAGTGCAGCCACCAAGCCTCAAAAAACAACGATAGCCTCAAAGAAAAACAAACCGTAATCTCACATTCTTCCTTTTTTTTCTAACCAGTAACAGGTTTTCCTGGGTGTCATCATCTCTCTCATCCTGCAGCGCTCTTAAGATGTCAAAAGGGAAGATCTCTTATCTGCCTACAGCACAGATGCCCTAGTAGGGAACGATGAGGAAGGATGGCTCTCTTTTTGCATGACATTTTTTACTGCTCCTTCCAGAATTCCCTCCCATCTGCCATCAAACAAGGTGTCAGCATCATCCTCACTCATTACCACTTGAAGCACCACTGTCACTTAAAAGCAGTACCTTAGAAGCAGAGCTAAATGGGGTCAAGTCTTAGTCTTCACAGGATTTAAAAGCTGACACTATTGTGGCTTGGAACAGAGCATTATTTTCCGATGTTGATTTATGGAGTACCAGAAGTGAGCATGGTAAAACTGCAAAGAGACAGACAATGCATCCATTTGTACAGCTACAAAACTCCATTTTTATACTGGACCCAAAGTAAGAGAGACTACAAAGGGGCATTTGTGAGATGCTACTATAAAGAAAACAGAGTTACTGTATCCCAAAATAATAAGCCTCTCTTATTTGCAAGAAACAAGACTATACTAGTCAAGTACACTGAAGCACCACACTGAGCAAAATTTAGTAAAACTGCACCTAGAAGATGATTTTGACCTTAGTGACACAAAGGCTTCACATGCACTAGGAAAAAATTCTTGTTCTAACACATTTTCTAAGTCTCAACCATGTTTAAATAAATATACACACCCCTTAACAAGAAGAATTAATAAACCCAACAGAGTAGCTTTAGTGCCACCCTGAACAACATCCACTGAAACTAGCATGACTTTAGGCCTTTATGACTTCATAAAAGGAAGGATCTGCTTCCTTGCAGAAAATAAAAAACCAGGCTGAAAACTTATTTAATTCATTACTATTTAAATTAATTATCCAAAGCTAATTATACAATACAGAAATCAACCAAACAAAATTTTAACATCCTCACAGGTTATTCTACAGAACTCACAGAAATATATATAATGAAAAGCACTTTTGAATTTTTGTTTTTCGTCAACGTTTGTATCACCTTTATCCCTGTGAATTGCTGCTGATCAGACTGCAGTGACAATCTGAAATACAGCCCCTGCTTACACTGATCTGCAGCCCAGTCAAGGTAGTCTGGCTTGGTCTTGGTATCTTTGGCTTCCCCTCCCATGGCATCAAAGCAAGTGCTGGCCTGTTCCCACCCACAACACTGTGGGTGCCTGTGTATTTTCACTTAGAGCTCCCAGATGACTGAATTTATTTCCTTGTAGTCAAGGGACTTCCATTTGCATTGGTAAGCAAGTTTGTGTTCAGGCTGGTATTGATATCCTCCCTCAACTTTGAACTCCTGCTCAGGTCACTACTTGTTTTGTCAGTGGTGGAAATCATTCAGGGCAATGATGACTTTGATCTGTGCTGGTTTTTGACCAGTTTTGGCTTTAGACCTGTACACAAAATCTGCAGGGTACACAAAACATTAAATAGCCACCAAAAGCCATTTCCATTCAGGATTCTACTGCCGTCTCCTAACACATGTACAATACACAAGTCTATGACTACATGCCAAAGAAAGCTAATACACACACTCCTGATAACCTGGCAATAGCTAACTTTTCCACAGTCCAGCGCCAAAGAAAGTGACCTGCTGATTTACCAGATGAATTCTCCTCTGTTGTAGGTTGCTGACATTTGGTTTCCATGATGGGCAATACACAGTCCCATGTCCTATGAACTCTTGCAGTTTATAAGGAAAACAAGTCCACAGCTCCATTTCGGGCTAGTCTGACTCACTTACCTGCTCACACTGCAAAAAGGGTTAACCTGGGAAGCAGTGAACATGCTGCTGTGCTGTCTCACCTTGATACCTGCCTATTTTCTCGAGCTGTTTAACAAAGCAATCCCTAATCAAAGATCCCTGAATACACCAAGCTCTTGGCACTCTTCCGAAACAAATAGAACCTTGCCAACAAGTATTTAAAAAAAAAAACAAAAAAACAGTGGAAAACAGGGTGTCTCTCCTGATACACTCACACAAGAACAAATAAGGCTTTTTTCAAAAGAAGAGCGAATAAACAACAAAAGAGTCAAAATTTTGATCTGTAACCAGATATAAGTTACTACTTGGGCAGTTGTGTGGAGAGTGGAGGAAGGGTGTGACTAGAAAGGAAAAAAAAAAAAAAAAAAAAGGTCAAGTAGAAGATGCCATCTAGCATTGTATGTGTAGTGAACATACACACATCCCTGTTCTTGTCTCCAGCACTCTGGAGTAGGAAGTCTCTGAAGTTTCTACACTTCAGATTCCTTAATAGAGACATTTTGCATAATTTTTCTGTAACTCGTGACCTCTGGTAAATGAAGGTGATACCTGAAACACAGTTTTGCACATACACATCAGATCAGACTTCTTTAGCTCTTTCTTTACTTTGTCTATATTTTCCTTTACCTGCGTCTCTGCCCTTCTCTCCATCTTTCTGGTTGTTCTGAGCTACTTCCCTTCCAGTTTTCATTTGGTACTGTGTTTTTATTGCCCATATCACCTTGTTTCATCTTCCCATCCCAAAGAAGGATCCATGCTCCTCAGGGAAGGGAGCCTACTCTAGTCACCTGTCCTTTCTGGGTTGCCTGTCTACTGTCATCTGTTCAAGGACAGCTGGAGGAGGGAGACCAACACCTAGGTCTAACAAACTCTGACCTAAGCACAGACTGATTGCGCCTCAGTTTAGCATTTACAAACACTGCAGGGAACAACAAGGATGAGAGCAGGTTATAAAATGTGTGCATCAAGGCAGACAGGTTGTGCAACAGCCTCAGAGTTCCCTAAGCCATTACTAGATAGTCAACAATCATGTTCAAAACAGGTCAGCAGAAGAGGAAGAAGGGGGGAAGAAAAGGGTATCCAGACCTCCTCATCCAGGATGTCACAAGCCAAACGGATGCGGGACACATCAACAAGGTGGGGCTCAGATTTCAACTTCCTGGAGCGCAGGCTCCACAGCTTCACACACGAATTATCGAACCCAGCAGCGAGCAGCTTGCTATTTGGTGAAATCTCTGCAGTGTTCAGCAACTGCTCCGTGTTATAGAAGGCATAGAAACAGATGGTGGTTAAGGAAGGGGGCCCGTCCTTGACACGTTTAATGCTGTCCTGCAGTAAATCCAGCGCTGCCTCATTCTGCAGAATGGAAGCTGGCACGTCGCTGGGTTCCAGGCCGTTGCTCTCGTTGCGTGAGGAGCTCCCACCAGCATAGAGCTGGTAGTCAGTCCTCTTGGCAGGCTGCACATCCAGGTGAATGTGCAAGGTCAGGACTTTGCACAGGGCGTTGTTGTTGTCACTTTGGAGGTAGCGAAGAAGGTAGTTGTAGCTGTCCTCTTGAAGGCGGATGACGTATTTGTTGTCCAGAAAAGCCCGGAGCTTCAAGTTGGACAGGATATCTTGAATAGTCATGGTAGTCTGCAACTGTTCAATGATATCCTTCTGGCTGGCATTCTGCAAGAACATGCCATGGAAGCGGCTGTAAAAACTGTCTACTGTGCTTTTTAGGCCATTCTGGACCATGTTCAGATGGAGGTAGACGAAGAGGGGATATAGAAGAGGCATCACTTCATGGCTGTGCTGAGAATCTGAATCTATATAAAAAAACAACAACAAACTTCGAATGACTTCTCAAACCACTTCCTACTGGGAATAAAATAGAGCAAGGATGACTACTGAAAAAGCCTTGGCAGTGACACTGGAAAGCAAGCAAAAAGAGACACTTGGCACATCTAAGCAAACCTCTTCTGTCACCTAAAGGAGGTACAATAGAGATTGTCACATCAGTGTCAGAACAAAATGCGGAGATTTCAAAACCCTTTTCAGGTGTGGACCAGCTAATAATACATCACCTCATAAAATACATGAATTTTTCCCCTTATTTTAGTTGAATTTTCCCCATTTATTTCAAAAGTATGCCCTTTGTACCCTTTGTTTACTTTGATAAATGAACTTTAAAATGTATTCATTATATTTAAAAGAATATTCTAAGTGTTTAAGCCAAAATTATTTACCTAGTTTGGCCTAAGCTTTGGTGGCTTTTTTTCTCTCAGCTTCAGTAAAACGTGAGTGCGGTGCTTTGGATGGAACTAATCTGTCTTCAGGGGAAAGGAAGCTACAGTTTCCAAAATGTACTGCAATATGCTGCGTTCTTGTTTTACTTCTGTGCTGCTCATGTACATGCTTTTCTCTCTCTGCCAAGGCAAATCCCAGCAGTAATTCCTAGTACACAGTGTAACAAACCCTGATTAGACTGTGCTGTACCTTGCAGAGGCTGATCTGTGCAACAGCTCCACCACTCCTTCCCCAGCTTCTCTGGGGCTCTTTGCCAGCTGCACGGAGCTGTGAGGAGTGGAGCCCTGCCGAACACCATAGCAACAAACAGGGCCACAATGAGTTACTACCACAGGCCCAAATGGTCCAAATTACTGGAAAACAAATAGGCACTGCTGATCCTCAAACATTTGCTGATCCTCAAAATGCAAAAGGCATTGCTATTTTTCAACATGCTCTTCCCTCCTGCCACTCACCAATGCATGTTCTCTTTCTCCCTTTCCATTAGGTTATTTTTCCTTTGTGCTGAGCACTCTTCCAGATCTTCTCTCCCTTTTTCTCATACTGTGCCTCTCTCTCATTTCTGCAGGAGTAGCTACAGAGTATGTGTGGTGTGCAGTGTATACATTTGTATTTGCATACTTGAGCATCACTCTCCTTCCTGAACCACTGAAACTGGGCCAAACCCAGTGAAAACAGTGGTCTGCATGTAATAAAAGCTCTAAGCAGTCAGCAGGTTTTTTTTTTTCCTCCAGGTTCACTAGTCCAAATATGAAACAAGAGGAAAGACCTCACTTTGCAGTAGGGGAAAAAGGGAAGAGATGGGAAGTTGGCAGAAAGAGGAACAAAGAAAATGTTCCCTAGGAACATATGAAGAGGTCACAGGAGCTGGGTCTGTCTAGCCTGAAGAGTATGGGGGTATTCAACTGCCTGCCTTCAGTACCCAGTGGGACATTGTACAGGAAAAGGAGCCAGCCACTTCTCAGAGGTGCTCAGTGGAAAGACAACAGGCAAGATGCTGCAAGGGAAATTCTCACTGAATTGCAGCAGGGCCCCAGATATGCATAGCAATCTCCAGAGTGTTTGATTTTCTAAACCTGACTGGAAAAGGCTCTGAGCAATCTGATCAAACACCCATCTTGGCCCATTTTGATCAGGTGGTTGAACTAGAGACTAGTTAGTTACGTTAATCCATGTCACTAATCCCCTGCCTACTCCTCAGTGGGGCAGGCATGACAGAAATGGGAAATGTCCTGCTGTGCCTTGTGGCTGGTTGGCAAGCTACTCCCTTGAACAAACAGACGTAGCTCATATGTGTAAGATACCAAATTAGAGCAAGAGGGGCAAAAAAGACTGAAGCAGTCAACCTGAACACCAAAACCTAGCACTTCATCAAGCATTAAGCAAGCATTTCACCAAGCACTGAACAGAGCTATCATACTTATAAAAATCTATTAAACCATAAGGATTTACTTCAAATGCTAAAGTGCAAAGGTATTGAACTACTCTAGGTGGCAAGGCTCCAAGAATTCACTATTTTCTGCCTTTACCTTCCTGCTCCCTTCCAAAACTATCAGAAATAATAATCCCAATGTTATGCACACTGGGATCAAATCCCTACACTGGACAAATGTGTGCGACCACTTCACTTTCCTTGGTACTGTTCTTTGAAAATTCTATCTGCTTACTTCTTCCCATGTTGGGGACTTACAGAAGAAATAAGGACATTCCCAGGACTATCTTTTAAAAAAAAATTATTGAATAATTATATATAAAAAAATACATGATTTGTCTTCTGCATCATTACAAATTAAGAATTTTTTTACTTCACTGTATTGCTTCAGTCTCTAAGTCAGTACAGCTAAATTTATAGGAACAGATTCTTCCTTAAAAATCCAGACCATCATAAAAACAAGCCAATTATGGATAAAATTAAAAACCTTAGGAGACAACAGAGCAGTATAGTAATTTCTCAGTTACCTGCCTTTCACATAAAACACTAAATTTCCTTCTTGTCCTGTGTAAATATGGTTTTGTCTAGAAGACCTACAATGGGCAAACGCTTGAACAAGAAAGGGCAAAGAGCCAGCCATCTACAAAACTCAAAGCTATTCAGCACACAGAAAACAATCAAAAAAAGAAAAGTTAAATACTTATACTTTTACTGAAATTTCAAAACATTGTTAGAGACATGATTTTGAATTTTATTATATTGCCCTTTACTCACTGAAATGACAAAAAATGTCAGCTACTTTGTTCTTCCTTGCTTCCTGATTTACCTGTCAGAAAATTGCGTAATCGTCCAAACTGTACTTCATATTGCTGTGGCTCTGCCAGGCAGGGAGCTGCAGACACGACGTTGGCACAACCAGACTCAGATTGGACTGTGAAATAAAAAAAGCAAAACTTACATGAGGATTTAAGGATTTTTACATGTGTATTTGAAAACAAATCTTCTCATAAAATCCAAAATATGCACCCACTCAGATGGCGTTTCATCTTCAAATCATCTAGGTATGACATAGTTCAAAGCATCTAAACATGGCATTAACCACCTAGACAGATCATGAATGAGAAAATACACTGAAATCCAAAACCCACCCTAAAAATCTCAGCAACTTACCTTGCTCCATCCAGAACACATTTTCAAGTTTTCAAATACAACCTTAAATTCCCAAGAAATTCAGAGTAACACCCATCACAGATCCCTTAGAAGTTTTACAACTCAGAAAAGATAAAGCAACATACAACTTTCTCCAAAATATAGTTTCTTTTTCAGTGAGTCCCCTCAACCATCATGAACAGGTCTACAGAAGCACCACCTCAGATTCAAATTTCTCGTTCTGGTCATTATAATTTACAACAAATTATAATCATTATCATTTATTAAGTCTCACAGAGGTGGTGGACAAAACACTGAATCTCTAAGCAAACACTTAGTAATTTTTAACCAAAATGTGCCCTCCTCCCTGAGGATTTTAGGTTAAGGGGTAGCTGGCAACTGATCATGAACCCAGCTGCTACGGTCTCCTCAGACTGTGTTAAACTGTTTTTCAGAACCAGACTCTGGAAAAAGTGGTTCTGAACTGTTTAGAAAGGGCACTGGCTTCTCCTTCTCTGATTCTCTGGCACCAAACCTTTGCTGTTCTGCTAACGGCCTGGAATCCGCAGGGATTCCAGTTTGTGCAAGTTTACAGACATGCATCAAGAAACCCCAAGCACATGCAAATACCAGTGTTCAGAAACTCAAGTTCTGCTGTTCTGAATAGAGCACAAGAGGGCAAGGAATTTCACTATTTTCTTTCCCAGTTTTTTTTTTTCCAAATCATAACTCTTGTCCCCTCTAAACCCCCTATTTTTATTAATGTCACTTCAATTTATTTCAGTCTCCCTTGCCCTGCACCACTTTCCATCATTGGCCTTTCAACTTGATTGGGGGGCTTTTTGTTCCAGCATTTGGCTCATGCACAGAGGCACAAGTCTGACAGCCCTGGAAGTCTATAAACAACATTATCAAATGTTCACACACTAGAGAGATAGGCCAGCCTCCAGCTCATCTCAATGCCTCTAATTAGAAAGAGATCAGCACATGGTAGGTACACAGGCAGCCTGTCACTATTCTTCCCCCATTCCTCTCTCTCTACTAAGACACAGGTTTACCTTCCTTCAGCTTATGTAAATACAGGAGGTATGTTTGGCAAGCTGAATTCAGCTTTTGAAACAGAGAGATGGGCTGAGCTCATCATCCTCTCTTGGTGAAAAATAAAAAAAAAAACAACCAAAACCAGATTCCACCACCAATATGATATCATCTCTTAAATCAGTTTAGATATAAACAAATAAAACTTGCTGAAAGGCACAGCTACACTGAGCTTTCTACAGCCCAGGTGCTTCAGAAACTCAAAGATGGTAAGGACTCCAGGCTCACATACTGGAACTACTCAACAGCTAAAGTAAAAAGCTCTGCTATTTGGATGTAAAATTGAATATAATCAATATTCAGCATGAGAAAGTAAACTGCATGTATGCACACCTAGTAACTGAAGAATACTTAGTGAGAGTTTCCAATGTAACCCATAAAATTCTTTGTAAAAGCAAAGAAATACAGAAACATAGGGCCTGTCTCTTATGCTATTACAGGATTACATGTAACAGTCAACTCCTCACAGAGATCTGCAGGAAAGGGAATGGCCTGCCATCCTGCTCATGCTATGCAAGCACAACTCATTGGCCTAGACTTTATGAGATATTTTCTCCATGCCACAGCTTTCTCTGCATAAGCAACTTAATTCCAAAATTAAGCTTCATGCTTCAGGAAGTGGAGTATCATCTTTGTCTACCTGTCCTGACAGCCTGACTGGGTAACCATTATGGCCTATTCTTTCAGTAATGACGCTACAGTTCATTCCCACCCAGCAAGTGGTAAATGAATCCTACATACCAGACAGTTCTAACAAATTCTAATTCTTTGCCTTCCCAAAACTTTAAACCAATGAGAACTGCAAAAAAGATCAAGAAGTAAACTGATTCCAAAACAAGAGTAAAATTTCATGCACATTTTCCACCTGGTAGAAATAAAACACTGGCTATATCTTTCTCATACATTAATAATCCTACCAGAGTTTCTTTTCCACCTTCCGCAGTGGTCATAAGAACATTTATTGGAAATATATGCTCCTTCATATCCAGTAAGTGCGGCCAGCTATGCAACCTGATAGGAAATTCAAAGGAAATCACTCCTAACTCAGGAATATGGACAGTACCCTCCTGGTCTCATGTGTTGGCTACCAGCAGAATTGCTTCCAGCTAACAAACTTGGGGCTACTGTAAATGTTGTGTAACAGCAATTGATTGCTATTTTAGGTGAGTGTTATGATGCAAAATTGTACATTATTTCAGCTAGTCATATGTGCTAGCAGTGCTATGAGCAGTATTAGAGGAACCTGTTCCTTGGTCACTCACTCTGTCCTCAGATATTGTTCTTCTTTTCCAGAGAAATATGGGAGAATCACAAGGAAGCTCTCTGCTGTATTTTACTGCAGATATAATCACATAGAATCCTAGATAATCTCATCTGGGCTCCCTCTCCTACAGAAAAGATAGAACCAGATCATCTTCTGAGGTCCCCTCCAAGTCCCCCATTCACCCAGGCTAGTTCATGTAAAAGTCAAACAAAAGACCTGAACATAAAAACCAAGGTGAGCTTTACTAAGGAAAAAGCAAAAACACCTTCAGGAAAACACATTTGATCACTTTCCCCAAAATAAAGCACTGCAGGCTTTATGATCTGCTCAGTTTTTACTCAGTTTGCAAAACTGACTGCAGCAGTATTTTCAGCATCTGTTGTCAGATTAAATAACAAGCTTGGGTTCGCTTTTCTAACAGTCATTGATGGAACTGCAGCATGCTCACTCACAGCAAGTACATTTGACAAGAAGTAGTAAGCAGCTGAACACATGAGAGCAGCCCATTTTCAGTTCTAATGAAAACTGATGACTAAATTCTCAATCACCATCCACAAAACCCATGCACTGGTAAGAAAATACAGATTAATATGAAATTTAGTAGTAACATTTGGTGGAAGATCAGTAAAAAAAGACAAAACCCAAACACACACTCATTCACACTCTTTATTGAAATATTTTTCTTTTGCATGAGGCCACATGCTCATGCAAGGGCTTGTAATCCAGTTCATCTCCACTACTTCAGACACTTCTGTGTCCTCCTCATATGGCTGATAGCACATTCTGAGCATGTTTTGACACTGACCTTTCTACCCACTTCTCACATAAAATCTCCCATTGAAAAACAGTTCAGCAGTTAACTTTGGTTTCATTCTTTCCCCATCTTCCCCAGTACTGTTTTGGGGATTGCAATTAACTTCTGATAGTTAGACTGAATAAAGCAAGGAAATGAAAAGAACTAAGACGTTATGCTGCTTCTAAATAATGAAATATTGTTCAATTTCCTCCAGGTCACTGAGAGAGTCCCCCTGGACATTCACCTACAGGTCACTCATCTTTGGATGGCTAACTATGGTAAAATACTCTAGAGGTGGAAAATCTCTTCCTGCACCCAGTCTTATCTAGCCACAAACACAGTTATATAGCTACTAATGTCAAATCAAGTCATATTACAAGTAACTCCACTGCTCCCCTTTGACTGAGATACTGTTATAATCTAAGCAATTTCATTGGCAGAAAAAAGTTCCTCCTTGCTTTTTTACCCAAAATATCAGCCCAGTAGTTTCTACTGCTTTTACAATTAAATTTAATCTCTATAATGTCCGCATAGCTTTTATCCTTCCAATACCTGTATGTGCTCAAGCAGCAGCAGAGTTTGTTAAAACAAAAATAATAATTACAATGAAAACTGTCACAGACACAATTTGGAAAGCAAGGAATGTGGCAGGATCCAAAAGTCCTTAAGAAAGAGAAGAAAGTTTATCTCCCTGCATGCCACTCCTCGTAACTACAAAGCTGACTATGCCAGAAAAAGACAGACTTATCATTTTAATTTCACATGATGCAGCTCTGCTGGAGTACAAAGGTACAATAGAATTTCCTGCTTCTACTTCTTTTCTCATCTTGATTCTTCTCCCCTCCATTCCAAAGCATCACTACTCACCAGACTTCACATTATTTGGGATAAAACATACGTATTTTCCACTACCATCACATGGTATTTCAGTCTGATGTTTCACTGACTATGAATGTCACCTTGTTATATATACTTCCACCCACATTTTCACTCTTCAAAAGTTCATTATTCACGTGAACTTAACAGTGAGAAACTTCTTAATTTCAAAAGGAGAAATGTCCATATGTGCAGCCAAATTCATAGAGCTGCCAGTACACATGCTCACAACTCTGCCAAGTAGTCATGGAAAATACGACAGGATTACCTGTGAGATTAGCTGCCATCTCTTCAGCAGTCTGACACAGCCTCAGCCCTTGTTTTAGGGGACCTTCTGAGTCCACATACTGACGGCGCTTGAGGTAGCAGGACACTGCCATCTGAATCTGTTCTGTGCGTACGCGTTTCATGACCTCAAAAGAAAAGAAAGAGGTGATGAGACTCTTACAGGGTAACCTTAGATCAACTTAGACTGTAGCTGCATTAATACTGATAAAAAACAAACATCTCTGTGTTTTCATTGCTGAAGTGTGAAACAGAACCTTCAGGGATCTGCCTCTCAGTACTATGGCCTAACTAGACATTTTGTAGACTCCTGAAGATATTTTGCTGCCTAATTATACTAATTTCACAGGAGAATCAAAAATAGTTTTGAGGATTCTTGACTAAAACTGCAGTGGTGAACTGAAGCATTTTTGTTAAAAACAACTCATAAAAAGAGAATGTCTCTCCTCCCTGAGTTTTGACAGCAGCAGTTTGAATAATCTTCAGTCATTTTCTGGTTCCTCTGCTTGGCCAACCAACAAAACCAAACTCCAGAAGATTCAGTGGAACGAGAAATTAACACACAAAGATGGAAATTTTGGAAAGATAATGCTTTATATAGCAAATCTATTTGGGGAGTCCAAGAAGCAATAGCTTATTGGCTGAACTTAAAGGTTAGAGCCAGACTTCTGGCACTTCACTGAGATAGGTCCCCAGGAAAAAAGAGGGAAATTAAAAGCAGAACCTTCTGTCTTTGTCACCTGCCCTGACCTATCCAGGCTTCCCTCCTACAAAAGTCTGAAACAAAAAGAAACCTTCGAAGGTTTTTTTAATATATATATATAGGAAACCATCCTCATAAACACCACTTGGAAGTACCTCAAAATCAAAATGAGCCCAATGCTATCTTTTAGCCCCTGGCTTGTAATAAAGGACTCTCAGTAAGATGAATGCAATAGCTCCCTTGCTATTTGGGTTGTCGCTGACCGCACCAATCCTTCACAACAGCCATCAACTTCACACAAAAGTTTAGATAACCTAAAAGGCTTTAAATAAAGCAGAACTAAGCCACAGGGCTTTTTTTCCTATCACAATAGCAGGCAAAGCCTGCCTGAAGATAGTTCCACACCTTACAGCCCCACTACTAATGATATGAATGTTTCCTGAGCACTAGTGCTTCCTGGTTTGAGCAGCTAAATCTGATGAAACACAACTTCTCTGCAAGAGACAAGGATGCCCTTCCTCCCTTTGTAAGAATCATCATTTCTACCAAAAGGACAGCTTTAAATATATTATTGCAAGTGAATTATTTCTAATACTCATACACACTTTAGTGCTTATTCCACTTGTTAGAACAATAGCCCTTCTGTGAAGTTAGGTACAAGTGGATGAGGATGCAAGGTTTCAGCAACAGTTCACTTTCAAAAGACATGGAATTGCAAATCCACGTGCTTGGGTGAAAACCTTAAAAAGATTCCCACTTGTTCCCACAGGTTAACTAACTGTTGAGGGTGGGGAAGAGGCATCAACAGGTAGGAGTTTTCAAAGCATTTCCAGACAGACCCATTAAAACAAAAAGTTTTCAACACCTTTTTTCACTCCAAAAGCAAACTTCCTTTTCATCTTCCCTGCAATTAAAGAAGTTATATCTGAGACACTCTCTCAACTGTAACACTTCTGCTGCACAAAACTGTAGGAAAGACAGAACTCTTATCAATACCATAAACAAGAATGGACACAAGGATGGACCAGCAACTTAGCACCCTCCTAAAAAAACACCTTTTACTAAGCTTCACAATATATTGTTACCATTCTGCATTTCAGCCAGCAGCATGGACTCACGTACAAGTGATTTGCCCAGGTCCACACTCAGGCATTTATGCGATCTGTACAGTTTCTTGCTCCCCTATGTACTCCCCCCCTGCAGTCACAGTAGGAGATGTTACCAGCAGTATCTCAAGGAGATTCTTTTCCTTACTGCCAGGTGACACAACAGGAACTATCTTAAGGAAATGCGTCTTCACCAAGAAACATCCATTGGCATGAGACCCACTGTCACTCATACTCTAATTTCAGCTCTTTGCTTCTTCCTTCACTTTGCCTATATACTTCACACTCAGCATTAAAAAGAACAATGTCACCGAGGCAGGAAAAGCATTCATGAAAAGTGCAAGAGGTAAACCAATACTCCTACAAATATTCTTTCTTGAGCCCTTTATCAAAATTAGAGATACAAACATAAAGATGGCCTACCAAAATGCCTTCAGCCTGGTTCAAGCTATGCCAATTCACAACAGGTCAATGACGCAGAATTTAAAGCCATAAAAGGACAAGCCTGCCGTTTTTAACCTTCAATCAACCTTAAGACTCTAGCTCTCATACCTGAAGATAATCTCCAAAATATGTAACAAACTGAAAGCATATAGAGTTCCCTGTCCACAAAATGCATAAAGCTTGAAACAATTTTTCAGAAGTCCCAGATGTCTCATTCTCCTCAAACAGCCAAAGAGAATAATAAACACTAATGCTGTTAACTAATTTTACTGATAAGCAAAATACGTATGGAAAGAGAGAGGAAAGATCACATTGTGAGAATGCAGAGCTACAATGCAGCATCTTCTGCAGTGTTCCAAACTGGAGCACTGAAAAAAGGTTAAGATAATTTTTTCTGAGGAACCAAAACTACTGAAAAAAAAAAAACAAACAAAAAAACCAGAGCAGAAGCTAATAACACAAAACACATCACAAATTCCTCCTTCCTTGAAAAGCTGGAAATTAGTTGTGAACTAAGCATTGGGCCAAGGAAATTATTTTCCCGCCTATGCTACATTTCAGGTACAGGCTTAGGCAGATTCCACGGCCTTGAAATAATCCCAGTACAGACATACTAAAACAAGCTTAAAAACTAGCACTGGAAACACTGTTTTAAAGACTCAGTATTCCCGTCCTGACACTGGGACAGCAGTCTCTTTCTTCCAAAAGACTAAGAAAAGATCTGTGAGCATCAGAGAGCTAAGTTAAAAAACACTCCAAAAAACTTGCAAATCAACAAAAGCATCTTTTTAATATTCTCCAATAAGAGCTCTGTTTCAGGCCTCAGTTGTGAACAGCAAAAAATAATCTTTTATTCTTTATCACCACAGGTGAAATCTGGGGCCTACTAACAATAACAGGCCTCAGTTTTTAGTTTTGTGGTATTAGAATAATCTGAAATTTACAAAATTTCAGAATAAATGAGATAAGGATAAACTGATATGAAGATAACCGTGAACTCAGAGCCAAGGGATGTTGCACATGCAGCAGCTGCAATTCACAAGAACAGGCGAGTAAACATGACAAGTTGACTTGGAGAGCATGGTGGTGGTGCAAAATAGGAAAATAGGATAGCAGGAACTACGGAGAAGGTTTTTGCCTGAGCAGTGGCATTCATGTGAAGAGGCAGAGAGAGAACAGCTGTGATTTTAAAAGAGCATGAATCCATTTGCATTTGGACCGAGATCTGGCTCACCATCCACGAATGACGCTTTGCCAATTCCACATTGTTTCCCCCCGACCCCCCCGCGGCCCCAAGGCGGTGCCAAGCAGGGCTTCACCGATGTCCTCTGCGGGACCCGCTTTCCTCCAGCCCACTTCACACCACCTCGGCTGCAGCTCCGCCACCCCCGGGCCCTTCCTGGGCCGAGCGGAGCCGCGGGACCAGGCACCGCTCGCTTTCGGGCCCTGCCGGGGGACATCAGGGCCGGGAGCCCTGCGGGGGCCCCACGCCCGTCCTGGGGCTGCTCCGCGGGCCGAACAGCGCTCGCTGAAGGGACGCCAAAGTTAAAGCCTTCTCCTGTCAATATTAAAAAAAAAAAAGGAAAAGAAAAAAAGAAAAAGGAGGAAAAAAAGAAAAGGGAAGAGAGATGGCGCGATAAGAAGACGCTCATTAAACCCACGCACTTTCCAAGGGAAAGAAGGGTGTATCAGCAGAGCAGAGGCCCCCCCGCGACCTCCGGGCGCAGGGCACGTGCCCGGCCCCGTCCGCAGCCGGGGCTGCCCCAGGGCCGCGCCCGTGCCCGAGGTGCCCGCGCCG